>JALMQS010000353.1:1351295-1389335 GCA_024734495.1 Forficula auricularia
AAGAGTGTTTTTTTAATGATATTGATGTGAGAAGGAGATACACCAGAAGATGCATCCCCTAAAGGCCTGTATGGGATGGTCCCTCCATCGTGAAAAGAACAGAGTAGAAGGAAAGAAGCCGGGATCACGAGCCAAATCTCAGAAAGTTAGATACAATCCAATTTACTAAGTTTTTTAAGGGCTTCGAGCAGTGGTAAATTCTCCCGCGCGATAAATTAGGTTAAATTTATCTCCCACTTAATTTTTATTACCAGACCATATACTTACAGAAAAAATGCCTGGGTTTAGCCGGGAATCGAACCCGAGACCTCCGGGTTGCCAGCCAGACATTCTGACCATTACACCAGGGAGGCGGACAGGTGTGTTTAGATGTTGCTAGTTTGGAGAGGTTGACTAGGCAATTATACTCTTGGTAGTTTGCCATTGCTTTCTAAGAGGCGGCGACTGCAAATATCTGCCGAGACTCAATCTTGAACCAGCATACTTCAGGACAGCGCCCCTACACTCTGACCATTGATCCACAGTTGCTTCTGCTGAATTTAGAATACTCAAATTTTGGAAAAAATAATTTTTGAAATTCGACTCCTAAGGAAATTTCAGGCTTTATATGTAATATATATACAGGGTGTTTCATAATTAAATATTAATATTGAATGGGGTTAATCTGTGCATGATTTTAAGACAAAAAGTTCATATATACTTAGGCCCGTTTTTTGAATTATTTTTTATATATTCAGGGTTATAAAGATTTTTTTTAAATAAATCTTTAATAGACCTATTGATATTTTGATAAATTTGGTGGGTGTATACTAGGTCTAGAGTACATCTTTTTGTAAGAAAAACGAATATTCAGTTTAAACCAGTAGCATCACAATTAATTTCACCCTGATGATTATTTGAATGAAAAAAAAAAATGATACGCAACTGCTTTTTTCATAAATAAAAATTATTTTATTAATGGATTGACACCATTTTGTAATAAAAAAATATCTCTTGAACTATTTTCACAGTAATATCGGATGCGGTTGAAATACATCAAGGGCAAAAAGCAAAACTGTATAATGGGTCCAAAATTATCAGGTCAATTTTCCCATAGTTGAATTCAGTAGGGGACTATTAGTTCCTGAAAATTAAAAAAAATTATGTTAAAAATTCAATTTTTGAAATTTGATGCTAAAGTTGGGTTTCGAGGTTATATATGTACTATTACCCTTTATTTGATTTTTAACTTATTTCAAATTTTAAAATGTTATTCTTTAGGACTTGATTGAAATATAGGGCCAAAAATCAACTGTTTAAAATTGGAGAGGTGGGAAAGGGGGAGGGGGGGGGGGGGGTGAAAAGATAAAATTCCAAGACAAAATTTCACTAAAGTTAGTTCTTAAAGGACTCAGTATAATTAATTAATTATGAAAATTAAAAAAAAAAATAATTTAAAATTTTTAAAAAAATAAAAATCTTCGAAATTTTACCAATAAAATGAAGATTAAAAAATAATATTTTTAATAAATTATTATTGTCCATAAAAGTAGCAAACAAAAGAATGTACCAAGATTTAAATGCATAATTTTATATCAAGCGGTTTCTCAATCTTGCTAGGTATACAAAAATCAGCCAAAATTGCTAGTACGAGATCCGATCATATAAACGGTAATTTTAAAGTGAATTAAATCAAAAGCATTGACGCCTTGATGATGGCCGGAGCGAGTCAAAACGTTAGCACAAAAAATTAATTAATTTCTATTTCTAACTTCAAATAAAAACCCGACCATTTTTATCTGAATTTAAAATTCAAAATAGGTAATATCCGTCAGGTAGTTTTATTATTACATATTTATATCTACTCTTATTAAACAAGAAAAAATTGTATATCTATATAAATAAAAATGTACTGTTACGCTTAAGTGATACGTTGAAGGATCTCCGAAAGTACTTCACCGATTTCTTTGAAATTTTCACACAACATTCTATTCAAATACACGAGTGTTTTTATAGATATCACACCTGTGGCAGGTAAAAAATATTTTTTCGAGGAAACAACGCCAGTGCCTCTTTGTGGAGGTAAAAGCAAACAAACAAGATGGCCGATAATAGCTTTTTGGAAATCTTTCAACTGTCAATATTATTTTTTGGATAAGGGATATAAATTTTAACCATAAAATGAGACGCTTCCCGCCCGAGACTAGGTGACACCGGGCCGAAGACCCAGGTCGTCCAGCTAGTATATTTATATATTTATTTGTTTATAAATTTGTATCTTAGTCCTATTTTGAAAACGGCTCTACCGATTTTGATGAAACCTAACTCTATTATCAAGTTTTGAGGATATGAAAACGATCTGGCTAGGTCTGGACCTCGACAAATTTCATCTTAATTGATCTTTTCTTATTTAAAGTAATTATTTATAGATGAAAATCTCAATAAAAAGTTTGTTTACATTTTTTTCAATTATCTTTTATTTATTAATTGGTTTTTCAATTTTAAAACCCACGAATACTTTATACCAAATATTGTTATATATTAGAATTTGCCAATTTAATTGATTAAGGGCAGGGGGCCGTGCATCGCTCGGTGGTTCCAGGTACTAAGAAATAAAATATCCCAAATCAATCCAATTTGTGTGTGAGATAAATAAATAATAATAATAATAATAAAATAGATTTTTATTATTTATCTAAATACCCTCAAATCTTTATTTATTGCTCTTGAAAAAGTATACGAAAAGAGAAGAGAGACGAGACCTTGAAAGTTTTGATATGATTGCTTCCTTCTTTATTCAGCCACCAAGTTTTATTTGTGTGTTTTTCTTTCGGATTTGTAAAAGGATTGAAACGTGCCATTGTCACTTTTTAGAGATGGAGAAAGGAAGGGCGTGGGTGTCAATCATCCCATCTCAAGACTCAACCCCATTTCCTAACATACAAATATCCCTCACACAACACAGGGATAATGGGCTATAATTTTTTTTTATTTACTAATCCCTTTATAGTTGAAGAATATCACTGCAAAATATTTTTGCAGTTATTTATAATAAAATTATAGGCAATCAAAATTCATTTAGAATGGAATTTTAATTAGAGAAAAAATAATCAATCTAATCCGAAGATGAGACTCTGGTAGATCGAATTTTCTTCCGAAAAACGCCCTGAATCCGTAAATCTACTCTTATTAAACGGGCAAAAATTGTATTGTATATATATATATATATATATTTGTATCTTAGTTCTATTTTGAAAACGGCTAAACCGATTTTGATGAAACAAATTCTATTAACAAGTTTTGAGGATGAGAAAGCGATCTGGCTAGGTCTGGACCTCGACAAATTTAATCTTAATTGATCTTTTCTTAATTAAAGTAATTATTGATAGATGAAAATCTCAATAAAAAAGTTTCTTTACATTTTTTTCAATTATCTTTTTATTTATTAATTGGTTTTTTAATTTTAAAACCCACTAATAGGTTATAGCAAATATTAATATATTATATTAAAATTAGGAATTTTTGTTTGTTTTCAATTAACAGGTGTCTAAATCATAACATTAAAGGTGTGTTTACAAATAAAGTGGTTGAAGTGGCTTTTTTTATATAACTTGGAAACAAATATTATTTAATTTTATGTTTTTATTTCAGATACTATACGATTATTTTTTTTTATTATTTTCTTATTTATTTTTTATAATGTTTATCAATATGAACGAATGTGGGCAAATTGGTGTACGAGTAAACAAATATACACATAATATGTAGACCACGAGAAAGCTAGAAATGCAAAAACTGGGTGCGGGGTGGGGTGGATGTGGGAGGTGCAGGAGGTGGGGTGCAGTTGTGGGGATTCCGGGAGTGGGAGGTGCGGTTGGGGCGGGGTTGGGCGGAGTGGGGTTGCAGTGGTGGGGGCGAGGTGTGTGGTTTCGGGAGGGGGGGGGGGTCAGGGGTTACCGTGCATCGCTCGGTGGCTCCAGGTACTTTTGCCGAAATCGTTAGAGGCGTTTTCGAGAAACCGATTCTATCTTATTATACATACATATTATCAAATGAGGCATTCTTGTAACTCGAGTTATAAGTAAAAAAATTAAGACCACATGTTTTTATCTATGTTTATTATACTTTATAATCACGTAGTTTTAGTTTTTTAGTTATAACTCGAGTTCTAATTATTGAGCTAAAAACAAGTGGTAATTTGAAAATCAAAGAGGAAGCTGTTTTCTATTACGTCAACAAAATATTTTGATTTCAAATATTGCTGTTTAATATCTAATGGGACTCGAAAATATGTGATCAAAATGGCCTTTTTCGTCGTTTTGACAGATAATATCTCCAAAACAAGAGCTAATCGGTAATTTTTATGGTGATTTTTGAATTTGGCAGATGGAAATTCAGTAGGTCGAATCAGCTATTTTTGAGCCCGAAACATTTTCATTGTTGGACAGTGTTATTAACAAGTGGTTGAAAAATGAATCATGAAGTTGAATCAAAATAAAACAATTGGTTGTTCAAATAAAGAATAATTAAAAGCCAAACGGTCTTTCAGGTACTATACCGGGTGAGTTTTTTATCTTGAGACAGTCTTTTAACTCAAAAACAGTGCATTATATGAAAAAAAGTTTCAAATAAAAGCTTATTTATATCAGGGGGAAACTAAACTAAGCTATTGTTTGTCGACCTAGAACAAGCTTTCAAGGGTATTTTGAGGTCAACTTCTGTTTTTTAAATAGAAACCTATATGTTTCTGTACATATTCTGAATCTACAAAAAAAACTGAACAACTTTTATTAGGAACTATTTTTTATACGACGTCAAATAAAAAAAATTAAATCAATTAGATCTCAAAAAAATTCTTAATAATTATTTTTAACAATTATTCAACTTAATTATCAAATAATAATGATTAAATAATTAATTATTAAATAAATATTTATTAAATCGAAAAGTCACAACAATGAAAATAACTGCTTATAATGATCTTAAAACTTCCTTATACTCAGATTTAAGAGATTATTTTCTACTTAATAGAACTATTTAAAATTCTTGAGTTTAAAAAAGTTTATTTCTCGTGTCAATCCAGTAGATAGTTATATTGTAATTTTATAGTAAAAATAAAGCATTTTTTTGTTGAAGACACAATTGAAATGGTCTTAATTTGTAGTGAATGTGGAAGAAGTGTGCCATAGGCTGCCATTGAAATGAATGCCGAGTGGTTTCCTAATAGGAATACACCCTCACGAGCTTCATTTTATCATGTTGTAAATCTGTTAAAAATAAACAGGAAGTGTAAAGGCTACGAAGAAACTTCAACAGGCCAAAATAACGAAATTGAGACTTGCGATAACACTCTGGAATGTCACAGAACAGTGTCAAAAAATTATTGAATTATTAATTATTATTAAATTATTTATTTAATAATTAAATATTTGATCATTATTATTTGATATTTAAGTTGAATAATTGTTAAAAATAATTATTAAATTTTTTTGAGATCTAATTGATTTAATATTTTTTTTATTTGCTGTCGTATAAAAAAATAGTTCTTATGAAACAGGGACGATGGTTACAATCTAAATGAGATGTGGAACCTGATCTTATAAATTTAATCCAATAATTCCATGTAATCTACCAGATAAGGTAACTTAAGTTATCAAAAATGTTTGGTAAAAAATAAGTTTAAAGAAATGCTTTTTAGAATTTCTAAAAAACTTTTTAATTATCAAACATTTTTGAATACCGTGCCAACTTACAAATGTCAGGGTTGCTAACTTCATGTAAAAATATGTTAATATACAAAATGTACCTTATATTAAAAAATCCAACGATGTAAACTATAACATTCTTGATATAGTGAATTAATTGTTATGTACTATTATTGCTATTATTATCATTTGATTTGTCAATATAATTTTTTTGCTTTTTATAATCTTTAAAAACATGTAATGCTCAATCCGACAGGGGGCGCTGATGCCGTCGGTATATTTGGGCTTTGAGCCCAGATAAACATGATTGACTCAGTTAACCTATAATCGGAGTGGGTACTCATACTTGAGAACGATCGCAGAATAAGTCGATCGAAACGTCGTATTAAAATTGTAATTATTTGTTTCAATAAATAATTATAAAGTAATCATGTGTGATTTAAATAAAAATTTAAACTTTAATCAAATTAATCACAAAAATAAAAGCTTCAACAGCTTCATTACTAATAAACAGTTCTTATGAAAGTTGTTTAGCTTTTTTTGAAGATTAAGGATCCGTAAAGAAATATATACGTTTCTATTTAAAAACAGAAGTTGACCTTGAAATACCCTTGAAAGCTTGTTCTAGGTCAAAAAACAATAGCGTAGTTTAGTTTCCCCTCGATATAAATCAACTTTTATCTGAAACTTTTTTCTCATATAATGGATTGTTTTTACGTTATAAGACTGTCTCAAGATAAAATAAGAGGCTTACTCCCCCGGTATATACAAGAAATGGCCATTTAATATAATCAGATATTTAAAGATTGTGTTGTGGCTTGTAAACGATCATTTCATTTGAGAATTGGCAATACACACCTGTAGTGAGTTCATTAGGGATAGAAAGAGAGAGAAGAAGGTATTTTTGTTTGTTTGTTTGTTTGTGTTTGTTGGTTGGGTTATGTGGCCTAACATTTTCCTTCTCGTGGTGTTGTTTTCCTTCTTCTTGCATTGGCCCGAGTCGATATCAACTTGTTTTTCCATCCACAGAGAGGGGAGGTTCTCATTTCTGCAAACTAAAACCACAGTGAGGAAGAGAAGGCGTTCTGTGTGTGTGTGTGTGTGTGTGGTTGACGACAGTCACGCACAAGTGAAACAAATAGTTGACATCTTGGTTGGTTTGGTTGCCGAGCATGATCCTCTTGATATCGAGAATTGAGTAGTCGTTTTGTGGTTGATGTTAAGGGGTGGGGTAGAAGCGCCTAACCCGTAACAGGATAGGGAAAGGGAGCGTAAATAAATAGCGGTTCACGATTCGAATACAATTAAACTCTTAACAAGATAAATATTTACACTTCAATCATATTCAAATCTTAATTTTAATCATACACACTTATATAGAAGAGAAAACTGTAAATTTTAGAGGGAAAAGTGAAACTTAACCCTAATAAGATATTCACAATTTATTTATTTTCATCTAATTAAACAATATAATTAATATAATTAATAATCATTTTTAGTTTATCCAATGCGAAGCATGGGGAAAGTATTGTAATCGGTCGCGCGGCAAGCGCGACTTCAAAGGGCCCTCAGGTAAAGACTACGGAACCCATGGACTCAACTAAGGTCACAAATTGAAGTATTTAATTAGATTGAATTTTAGCACGTGACAGTTTTGCCAAAAATTACCTGGGATCTCGTCGAGAGGCCAAAAAGTGCCAATTTTTTTGGAAGTGCGTGGGGATGGATGGATGTACTATGGTATGTATGTGTTATCGTTTTTTTCGTCCA
Source organism: Forficula auricularia (assembly GCA_024734495.1). NCBI lineage: Eukaryota > Metazoa > Arthropoda > Insecta > Dermaptera > Forficulidae > Forficula > Forficula auricularia. Next base: position 1,358,750 of record JALMQS010000353.1, read on the forward strand.
CGAATTTTTCCACACCGTTGCACCGATTGAATTGAAATTGAAAACCTACCAGTATTTTAACAAAATGAAGCGCTGATTAGTTTTTGGTACATATCGGTCCACAAACATTAGTACTTTATTTCAGTACTTTTTTAGTTTTTTCTAAATATCTTGAAAATGACTTAACCAATTTTGATGAAATTTAATATCCTAATTAACTACCTTGGATACCACAAAAAAGGTTAAATAAAGTTTTTATTAAAATTATATTTTAATGTATATTAGTTTACTCTAGAATATATTAATATTTCAAATGAATTTGGATAAAGTTTAGCAACGATCCGTTGCAGTTTATTTATTTTTATTTTATTTTATTAAACCAATTATTTGACATGAATTAATGTATACATTGTATTTGAGCTTCGACATCGGAGATTACTTCTCCACCATCGAGTGTCCTTTTTATCATCTTTTTAGTCCTTGTTTTTAATAAGAAGAAAAAACTAATTAAATAAAAAAACTCTTTTCCGATAATTATTCCAATTCCCATTATTCCTCCAGCTCATCTTCTTCCTCAATTAATAATTATAATAATAAATTTTTATTGAACCAATTATTTTACATGCATTAGCGTATACATTTTATTTGAGCTTCGACTTTGGAGATTACATCCCCACCATCGACTGTTCTTGATCTTCTCGTGCTTGCGATAATGTTTTTAGTCCGTGTTTGTAGTAAGAGGATTAATAATAATTATATTTTCGAGATGTTAATATATAAAACATTTGTAATAAAATATTAGTGGGTTTTAAAATAATAACAAAAACAAAAAACATTAATTAATCAAATGGAAATTTTATAATGAGCAAAGTTGTAGGGGATGCGATTTCTGACAACTTTTGTTTAAAAAAATTCCCTCAAAAAATCAGCCAAAAGGGAGGAGGGGCTCGGGTGCATGGTGCTGGGGGTAGAGATGCTGAGTGGGTTTCGGGGGTGTGGTGGGTGGGAGAGTGGAGTGTGAGGTTAGGGTTCGTGGGTTGGGGGTCCGAGGTGAGTGGGGTGCGGGATGGAGTGTTGGGGTGGTGGTGTGGGGGCGGGGGTTGGGCACGGGTGCATGGTGCGGGGGGGGGGTTAAGGGTGCTGGATGGGTTTCGGGGGATGTGGTGGGTGGGAGTGGAGTGTGAGGGTGGGGTTCGTGAGTTGGGGGTACAGGGGCCGTGCCCCTGGCTTGTAATAGGGCCGCCGAAGGCGAAGCCTTGCAGCTAGTTTCGAATAAAATAACGATGCAAAATATATTTTTGATCTAATTAACAATCTAATAAATTGAATTTTTGAATTTAATTTTATAACAATTATATGTAATGAACTACTATAGTGGGTTTTAAAAAAACTGTTAAAAAAAAAAAAAAAAAAACAATTAATTGATAAAATGAAATTGAGAAAAAAAATGTTATTCTTTTATCATAACAAACCACTTAGAATATCAATAAACTCAAAATAGAGGGTAAAGTGAATCTTTTTCATTACTCGGAAAGTACCTACACTTTTTCTAATTTGGTTGAATTAATACTTTTAAATGTGATATCTATTTCGATTTAATATTTTTACTTACACCTTCATAAAGCAAAAAGTCCGTTCCTAGAATAATAGAAATTAAAAAAATTAATCTCTAATAGTGTAAAACAAGTATTGACTTGTATTTGACATCCATACAATGCCTTTTAACTCTAAAAAGGAAAAGAGTACATTCTATCCGAGCCCTTTTTAATAATTTTCCTGTCCCAGTCTATACTATTAAGGCTCTATAAAGGGGAGTATTCGCAGACGCCATATTTGATCCAAACTAACATCTGTAAAATGGTGTTGTAAATGCATTCAAAGTGCTTTGTTTTATGTATATTTGATTATTATAAAAAAATAAATAGTTGGCTTATTCAAAGAAACCATTTTACATTTACATACATATAAATGGATAACCTCAAACTTACAATTCATAATTAAAGATTCAATTTCGAAAAGGGCATACATGTCTGAAAATTGAAAACGTTCAGGAATTAAAAAATAACTAAAATATTTTCTAAAGTAGTGTAAAATTTATAAAATTTATTTTTGAGTTACATTTTAGGAGCATGATAAAATTAAAATCAAATTTGTGCATTTTTCGAGCATAGTAGTTTGCTAGTTGCAGAGAAGCTTTTTTTATAAATTTTTATATGAAAAAGTGTATTTGTCAAAATAAGAGAGATGTCCAGTTTTCAGAAAATTTCATATTCAATTATATATGTCGTATAAAATTTCCTACCTGTTTGAAAACTTTTTTTTTAATGAAAATGATGAGAGAAGGAGTTACACCAAAAAGGTGCATCCCCAAAGGCCTGTGTTGGCCCCTCCATTGTGAAAAGAGGAAGAAGAACGGTTTTTATGGGGTGGGTAGGGGTCGAAGGACTACCATATAATCGATGTCGTCGAAGACTACCATATAATCGATGATTGCAATAACACTGTATATAAAATAATGTTTATAATTCAGAAAACAACACAATACTTTTTAATTTTTTAACAATATTAATTAAGACCCCTATAGTACATACAAGTGTAAACATGTAACTGGCAATCGGAATGGATCAAAGATGGCGGATGCGAATACCTATCCTTATAGAGCTCTAATACTATATATCACAACTGGAAAATGACGCAGCAAATTTAGTTAACCTAAAATCGGGGTGTTTGCTCATACTTGACACAGAATAAACTGATCGAAACGTCTTAGTTTATATTGTATTATTACTTTCATATTCTATAGAATATAATGTGTAAGTATTGCATTGCCCTGTCTGGGTCCTGACTCATTGAGAGCTTGTATCTCAGAGATGAAAAAAGTTAATTTCATTTTGTAACTTCTAGGTGGAAGGAATCGTTCCCCTTAATAGTTGGAAACCGGATTTAGAACATAAAACCGGAAATTGTGGTTCCCAGAGGCCAAAAAGGGTATTCTGTTTAGTGTTGACACTTGATAAATACACTAATTTTTAAAAAAATCGTTGGAGCCGTTTTTGAGAAAATCAAAAGAAAACGAAAAATCTTTCATGTAAATTTCCACTTCCGGTCTTCCGAATTTAACCAAAAGCATGATGTACTCCTTCTAGCCTATATCAAGCTTAAGTTTCGAATTTCGTATCTCTGAGACTTATGGTTGCGAAACGCAGGGAGTAAATACTTACGTACGTAAACATCAACTTCCGTTTTTTCTATTTTAACCAAAATCTAGTTATACTTCTTGTAGCCTAAGTTTCAAATTTCAAGGCTCTGCGACTTTCCGAAGACGAGATATGAACGATTAAAATATTTATTTTACGACACTCCTAATTTACAACCCCTTCCTTTAATTCAATCGGATTAAAAATTTGACACAGCTATTGACTCATGACACTTCATAAATATACAAATTTTTTAAAAAATCGTTACAGCCGTTTTTGAGAAAATAAAAAATGTGTGTGTCAGCTCCGACGCACGACTGGAGTTTACTCATTCAGATCGATTGTCTAAATAGGCACAAAAAAGGCTTACTAGTCTAAGAAAAAGATTAATACCATATCAAATGATAAATAAACGAATCAGTGAAAATAACTAAATAAAATTTCAAATATTAATTAGATCAATAGCGCCGTCGTTATTAATTACTGTGACTAGGCTTATGGTAACTGAAATAAGACACATGAACGTTGGTAGATATGTGGTTCACAAATCTTACCCACAAATCAATACCCACGAATTATAAATAAAATCTATAATATAAATGTTATATAAATTTTAAATAAATATTTTAATTAAATTTAAAATAAGAATTATATATAATATAATATATATAATATAATATGTATGATATATCTAAAATAATAACAATAAATTATAAATATAACATAAGTATATAATATAAAAAATGAATAGTTATAGTGATTGTCTAATTATCTAAGTTTAACCATAATACGTTAGAGAAAGACGTATCAAATTATAGGGTTGAATTGTATATGATATATATAAATAAAATCATCATTTAATTTTTGAGATTAATTAAATGAAAATTTCTAAATGTCAAGTAATAAAGTTTCAAATGTTTTAAAAATAAATAAGCACTCGACAGGGATGGAACCTGTCATGTTGCATTTATATATATATAATAATAATAATATAATATATTTATATATATAATATAATAATAATATTTTTTCGATTAATTTTTCAATGTCAATTTTAAAATCCGCGCCTAAAAATGTTTGAATGATGTTGCCCTTTTTCACCACCAGAAGAGTGTGCGTACGAAAAACGTAACGCTGTCATTCGTTGACTGAATTTTACTACCCATATTTTTCCATACCGGGCTCCTTATATGCAAATCGATTCTTACGGAGTAAACTCCAAAAAAACGAAAAAAAGAAAGGGGGTGTAAATTAATAGTGTCGCGATGACTTCAAATAAATGAAAATGTGAAAGTCGTTTGGTGAACACACCAGTTGATTTGTTGTTTGTGTTCAATACATAATTATAATTAATTATGTGTTATTTAAATGAAAAATTTCAAAACTTAATTTTTTCATTTTATTATTCGGAAAAGTGATAATGTCTAATCTAGGTGTATTCAGGCAGAAAGTTTCCGTTTGATAAAGGCATAAATGTTGTAAAACGCAAGAGGTCGGTCGTTTTGGTGACGTCACGAGGTCAACTGGACATCCTGTAACACATGTTCTTAAGGATTTAGGAGTCGGCTGCTCGTATTTATAAATGACGATGGCCTGCCTGGCGCAAGCAAGATGGTCTTTTTTAACTGCACTAAGAAATAAAAATGGAAAAGAAAACGATTCGCCTCGACTCTTTTGGAAATTATTCGTCCAAGCGACAGTATAAATCGTAGAATGCTGTTCATCGCAGCGAGAGCTTTTGCCTGTTCACCGGATTTACATCCGTGATAAATATCCGGCAGGCGGCTTGCTTCTTCCCCGGAAGCCGCAGAGAGAGGGCGAGGGTAAAAACCCCCAAGTTACTTAAGTTGACCTCATTCCTCGAGCTTAAGAAAGGTGTGGGTGTCAAGCGCCAACCAAATGGACCCCGCTCCCTCTCTCTTTACCGAAAGAATTTAATCTAATCTCTTCGATTGAGCAAATCAAGGATTTAATTTCCGTTTACACTCCTTCCAGCGAAACATACATTACTCTTAACATTTAGTTTAGATTTTTTTCTTATTTATTTATTTTTAGGGTTTTATTTAAAAATGAAAACATGACCCTATTAATGTCACCACTATGTCTAGTTCTTAGAGCATTTTATCTTGAAAATTATATATAAGATACAAACATGAAATAATCATCATCGAAAATTTGCAATATTTTTTAATTTATTTATTTTAAAATTAAAAAAAAATAAAATAAAAAAGATCACCAAATTGGACACTTTAAAAAAATTTAAAGGGCTCTAAATGAATTTTCCATAAATTGACCAAAATTTCAAAATCAAAATATTTTGAGTGTCATTAGAAATTTTAAACAAAAAAATAACTAAATTGCAGAGGATTTTGCGTTGCCAACCTATTTTTAACCGACTTCATTTGATTATCGTCTATGGCTCTGCTGACTAATCCTCTATTTTGTTTTATGCAACTCATATATGATCCTCTGTCAATCGTTAACTAACAATCATTAGTCAGGGGAACTTTGGTTCAGTTTGTTTATACTGCAAGAGGGCCCAAGTCCTAAATCATTAAAGCAAATAGTTTAAAATCCTCCTGAAAATGATATTTGTATGAAAATGATGTTTCACTATATTTTTGTTTTGTCCATTAAGTTTCTTCAATTATTATTGATAAACTAGGCATTCAGATACGCTATCTCGTGGTCTAAATTGGAACTAGCCACTGTGGGCTAAAAATAAGCCACCCTCCTGCCAAGTATCCAATGGGAAAATGAGAATTCCGATACGCTCACTCTGGTGGTCTAAATTGAAACTAGCCACTATGGGCCAAAAAGTTAAACCACGCCCCTAGCAAGGTTCTCAATGCAACTTGGCCTAAGTCCTAAGCCATTAAAGCAAATAGTATAAATTACGCCTGAAAATGATAGTGTTTCAATATATTTTTGATTTGTGCATTAAGTTTCTTCAATTATTATTGGGAAACTGAAAATTCCGATATGCTCTATCTGGTGGTCTAAATTGAAACTAAACACTGTGGGCTAAAAAATAAGCCAAGCCCCCTGCCAAGTATCCAATGGGAAACTGAGAATTTCAATACACTCTATCTGGCGGTCTAAATTAAAACTAGCCACTGTGGGATATAAATAAGCCACACCCCTGACAAATATCCATCAAATGGAAAACTGAGAATTCCGATACGCTCTAGCTGGTTAAATTGAAACTAGCCACTATGGGCTAAAAAATCCAACCACGTCCCTACCAAGGTTGTGAATACACAAGTTCTAAAAAACAGTTTTTTGCGTTTTCAAAAAATTTCAGTTCAATGACTTGTATCCTTTAAAATATCCAATTTTTGCTCGTATAATAAGATTAAATAGATAGATAACGCTTAACCTTGAATAAAAGGATTATTGTCCTTGAGGAATATTTCATAGCAGGGCTAATCTAGTCGTTTGAAGTCAGGATCGATCCTCCAAATTGTTATAAAGAATGTTCGTTGGAGATCAGCAATGCTAATTGTTGTTTGAATTTGTTTGTTAACCACCGGGGGATAGAGCTAGTGGGAGAAGAATATCGACCCAAAAGACCAAGGGTAGGAGAGTAAGATGAACGCCATCCCCCGGATCATTGGACGTCGACGTCGCGACTTTTGGCGTCCCAGAAACGGCTTTCTCGACCTCTGGATGCTCTCATCCCGCAAAAGTCCTTTACACCCGTACTGACAAAAACCTCTCTGATCCTTTAACTCCTGTCAGATTAACAGAATCCGCGAATGAATGACCTAGAGGTGAGCGAGAGAACCTGCCAGCAGCCCAGCCCCTTTTCCCTGTCACGGGAACACGTTGCAGATGGGCTTCTTACAAGATATTACTCATCCGTTATGATCATGTCAGATTCACACACACCCTTAAAGTTTGAAAGAAAAACTTTTAAATGTATATAAATCTAGGTATATTTAAATAAATACAGGTCACCGGGGAATGTATCAGACGGCTATTTAACATATTCTTCAATATATCTTAAGAAATTCCATCAGAAACACCAGAACAAAATTAAAATGGCGAGATCAAATAAAAGTCAGTGTTCTCAGATTATTCTAGCATTTTTTTGGAAATTAATCAAATAATAAAAATAATAAACAAATAATATTTAATTAATTATATTATTAAATATAAACAATCCTTGTATATATTTATTTATTTAGAATGGGTTTCTCGAAAACGGCTCTTTAAAGTTTTCAATGAAAATCACAGACTTGAAATTTTTTGTGTCGAGAAATGAATCACATCTTCGTGTAAATTTAATTATTTTTTACTTTACCATACAAGGTATGGTGAAGTAGTGTAATCGTGCATGAACAAAAAGGTTTATTTCTTTCTATTTTTCGAAATATCTAAAAAATGGCTGGAACTATTTTGATTAAAAAAATTAAGCAAAACCATGCCATTTCGGTCTACAAAAAAGCCCTAATAAGTGAACATCGAAAAAATTGTCTGTGCGTTACCAAATTTTATGGACGAGCTAGCTCAAAAACTAGTGTGAATATCAAAACCAAATTTCACACATAGTTTTGGTGCATTGAGATTAAGAGCTGATTTGATTTTGCTGCATATCGACCCAAAATTAAAGGGGGAGGGGGGTTAAAATTTAAAATTATAATATTTTCAAACTAAAAAAACAAGAAAAATGAAATATACTATAAAATGAACCTAAAATTACGAAAATATTTCTTTTTCCTTCGCCAAAATTATGGGGGGGGGGGGTCAAAAAATTAAAGTCTAGGCCCTTGTATCAAACTCAACCAGAAGTGTATGGCAAAGTCAATAATTATTCAAAGATGGCTAAGTATGTCAATAAAAATTATAATTAAATTTTTATCAATTTCTTTAATTCCTTTTATTAATTAATTGTTTGATTTTGTTTGTTTAATATTAAAAGCCACAAATAGTTCTTTATAAATCTAATTATATATAAATATTAAAATTAGGAAATTTAATCGAAAGTGATGTGATTGAGAGATGGGGGAGAATATGGAATTGGAATAATTATCGGAAAAAGAGGTTTTTCTTTAATTAGTTTTTTCCTCTTATTAAAAATAAGGACTATAAAGATGATCAAGGACAGTCGATGGTGGAGAAGTAATCACCGAAGTCGAAGCTCAAATACAATGTATACATTAATTCATGTAAAATAATTGATTCAATAAAAGGAAATTTAATCAATTAGTACTAGGTAATTTCTATTAATGATTACGTGATAGAATAGATTTTGATGAGGCAGTCGAAGGTTCAAAAAAGAAAGATAATTATTTCTATCTTTTTAATTAAAATCCGACATTTCGGAGTTTTCTCCCTCCTTTTTCAGGGCTTTGAAAGGTCAGTGAAGGAATTAAAACTTGACATTCCCCTCCTCACTGGCGTTGTATCACGTTGTATTTCCTTCAGTATGACCTTTCAAAACCCTGAAGAAGGAGGAAAGAAACCTCCGAAACTTCGGCTTTGAATAAAAACAGATATAATTTTCTTTCTTTTTTAGAACATTTGGACTACCTCATGTAACATCCATTCAATTCATTTACCAGTCCCGTCTTCAAAAACTATAATAGTTCAATCGTATTGTGTGATACAACTCAATGGTAAATTGATGCGAAAGCAGTCAAAAGATAATGAAAAACTCAAATTCTCGTATTTTTATTATCTTAAAAAATACGACGTTTCGGAATATCCTAGCTCGTGATTTTAAAAAAAGTCAACGAAAGAACTTATGTATACCTATATTAATATTATTTTTAATGGGAATTAAATTCAAAACTGGGGAGTCGGGTAGCTCAGTCAGCCAACGCACTGGCTTCGCTTCGGCATCGATCGATTATGACGATGTTGAAGTGGAGGTCCGGGGTTCGATCCTAGCTGGCAAATAAAAATTTCTACCGGCTGAAAACTCGGCTCCCTCACTAACCCTACTAACACTCTACTTATGTGCTGTCTAAATGGGCTTTGTTCCCGGTGACATTAAATAAATAAAAAAAAAAAATTCAAAACTATGTGCACAGCGATGCTTTTGATGATGGTCGGAGTGGGTTTTCAAAATGTTGGCAAAAAATGAAATGAAATTTTATTGAATTCTATAATAATATAACAATTATAACAAAAATCTATCTTTTCATCTGAATTTAAAATGAATTAAAAATAATATTAATATATCCGTTCAAAACAAAAAATTAATTACCACCGCTAGGTAATAATAAATATAATATATTAATAAAGTATTTTACCGAGAATATTGTTTAAGAAAAAAAAAAACTCTGATGAATCTTTTTAACAAGAATCTGTTAATCATCATAAATTGTAATATCTATAAGTAGGTACTTAATAATAATCGGCTTGTACGACGACGTGATTTTTTTAATTTTAAAACTAATTAGTAGAGATTGTGGTGTTGGTGCAAGGTGAAACATCTTTAATAAAGATATAGAGTAAATAAATATTAAATGAAATATTCATTTACTATGAGTTAAGATTTCTAGGTCACTTGTTTCATATTAAAATATGAGTCAACTGACATAGAAATCTTTACTCATAGTAAATGAATATTTCATTTAATATTTATTTACTTATATCTTAATTTTTAAAACTCGCTAATAGTTCATGACAAATAAAATTGATTAAAATTAGGAAATTTAAATTAAAAGTTTTTTGCCGAGGGTAGCAGAATTTTTTATATATTGAAGGAGACAATAAAGATTGTGTCTTCTGGTGGAATTATAAATTTTATTTATAATGAGACTATAATTTAAAGGGCTTTTACCCTCTTTCATCAGTCTATTACACCATTCAAATAAATTAATGTATGAATGGAGAGTGAGATGCAAATGGGCAAATTATGAAGTATAAATGACAATTCATAATTTGTCCATATGGAAATCTCACTCTCCATTCATACATTAATTTCTTTGAATCAATTGTAATAGACTGATGAAGAGGGCAAAGCCCTCGAAACTATAATCTCGTTATAAATAAAATTTATAATTCCACCAGAAGACAGACTCTTTTATTGTCTCCTTCAACTAGAAAATTTAAATTATTAATTTAAAACGCACTACGATGTCCAGGGCCGGCTTATTTGATTATATTAATAAATAAAATTCATTCAATTCAATCTTCCCGTTTTAGTCATCATGTTATTTTTGAAATCTATATATATATAATCCTTAGTGTGTATGTGCGTGATCAACCCACGCCTAAACCACTGAACGTATCGAAACCATATTCACACCATATGTTTGTTTAGTGCTCCGGATGGTTTATCTAAATTTTGGGCCAAATCGGTTTGATTTGATTTCACACGATTTTATATTTAATCGATTGACAGCTACGCTCAAGAAATAGATAATAATAGGGTTTTGCCCCAATAGGTGGCGCCACGGTCGAGTTCCCTCCTAAATTCAAAAAATAATTCCCCTAATGAATGGTTAAGATCATTGTCTAAATTTAAATAAAGATGTAATAGATGGAATTTTTATATAATAAATTTAGTTAGTACCTAGATATCAATTTTTTGTTAAATATGCTCAAAATAAATAATATCTACAATCTATAAAAAATATTTTTTATTTTGCTTTCGCAATGAGTTAAATTATTTCTTGGAGCTGATTTTTAATTAATAAAATATATTTAATTAAAATACAGTTGAACAAAATTATATTGCAAACAAACTTTTGGTCGCCTCGAGACGCTGCCCGCCAGGGCCACCCGCCCGGAGGGCCAAGGTGCAAAGGGCGTGCCGAAGGCCCGCCTGACGCAGCTTGTAATAAATAAATTTTCTTTCGAAAATTTATTATAATTGATTTTTATGATTTTTTCCGAAAAGTCCAAAGTTTCCAAACAAATTGGTTTTATTTGTCTATTGATTGATTGATCATCTAGAAATGTGACTTGTTTCTTCTTTCTTCACTCAAAGAGAGATGAGAGCAACTTTGAAAAATAGGTCATTCTATCTATCCAGTTGTGACTTATATTGACAAATTTTTATTATGACTGATATAAATGGACATGGATCAGAAAATGAAATATGTATATTCACTGATAGGGAATAATAATAGAATCGGATTTCTTTCTAGAATTATAGAATCAGTTCTTAGTCGAAAATATATTGCTAAGCAGACTATATTAGTTTCACTTATATCCCCTTTCATATGTCATCATTCTGTAAGATCTAATATCAAAACACACTATTATATCGTCTGATTGATCGTCTCAAACAAGTATATAAAAAGGGAAATTTGTAGATATGTTTATACACAAAATGGGTGGACGGGGGAGGGAGGGGGGGGGGTTCAAAAATAAATTTTAATTATCGAATCGTCAATATGGGATAAGACTAATTTAAATGTGCACTGAAAAATCGATATATTTATAGTAAAGAAATTATATTTGATATGAATAGATGGTGAAGTTAATTATGGCGACATCGATCTCTGTTCAATATGAATAAATGATATACGTATTTTAAGTATTCTCATATTTTTGGAGCAACTCTAGATATATTAATAGTTAAGATGCCGTTATTCGAACCAAACACCAATAAGTAAATTATGAAAATATTGTTATTTGAGTAAAATAGTGGAATATTTAAATTTAATAGTTGGGTATTTAAATGAAATAATATATAATTACGACAAGAGATGATATAAACTTGAAAAAATTTTATTTTTAATAAAAAATATTCAAGCTTATATCATTTATATTCATTTAATGTAGAATCTATATTCAAATGAATTATAAAACTAATTTAATTAATCATTTGGTTCAATTAATAAAAAAATTAATTTAATTTTAATTTTTTATATTTATAAGGAGGAATCTAATTTTAATATAAATTAATATTTTATATAATCTTATAGTGGGTTTTAATATTAAAAAAAAAAACAAAAAAAAACAATAATGTAAACAAAATTTTTTGTTAATTTTTTTTTAATATCTTAATTATTAAGATATCACTATTCATTTAGATATAATAAAAGGTTTTACTAGAAGTAAAGAAGACATTCATTTGATATTAAGAAATATCTAATAGAATAAAATAGATCACTCAAGTATATAATATTTGGATTAAATACCTAAAAATTTGGTCTTATTTGGAAGGATTTCGATATAGTTTGATTATTAATAAAATATCTTTTTGAATAAATAAGAGCTCATTAAAAATGTTCAACTCTATCAATATACAAAGAGAAACAGAAGAGGTTGTCCTCTGCTTGATGTAAATAAACATACACACATATATATCAAGATGATATATCTGTATATATATTATTTATTTGTTTGAGACTATAGTTTCGAAGCTTGGTCTTCATCATCAGTCTTTCTTCAACTATAAATGTTTTTCATGGAGTCAATATCCATATGATATTGACTCCATGAAAAACATTTATAATTGAAGAAAGACTGATGATGAAGACCAAGTCTTCGAAACTATAGTCTCAAACAAATAAATAATATATATATACAGATATATCATCTTGATATATATGTGTGTATGTTTATTTGCAGCAGAGGACAACCTCTTTGTTTCTCTTTGTGAATCAACAACTCTGCTACTCTCGGCAAAACAAAAACTTTTTAATTCTATCAATATATTTATTATGAATAAATTGTTTTTTCAGTATGTGTGAGAATGTTTTGTATGTGTTTAGGCTCTTCATGCATTCAAAAAATACATAATATGGGTAGGCAAATAAAATTACATTTAAATATTACATGTTATAATTTTTTTTATTATAATTATATTGAATCAAGAAGAAGTTGCACCAAAAATGTACAACCTCTGGAGTCCGCGGTCGGACTCTTGTATCGTGAAAATAAGAAGGAGATTTCAGAGATTTGGTCGGAGTTGAAAGTATCTATGGATCTTGAACGACTGCGAAAGCAGATATAGTAAAAGAAAGAAAGGAAAGCCGGAAACCAAGGCCAAACTCAGAAAATTAGAAAAGAATCCAATATTAGGGAGTTCTTATGACTTGAACAGTCTTGCATGAAGTAATACTAATTATTATAATTATCATCGTTATTTAAAATAACTTAAATATTCCTATAGGAATTTGAAAAATAACACGGTTAGAAAAAAGAATGACGTTATCTTAAAATCTCAAGTATATTTAACTACACGTGTCATTTTTGTACTAAAAATGTCGTTTTTTTTTGTTCTTCTTATGTAATTCAGCGGCTTTTTTTCGGTTTGTCGATGAAAGAAGGTTGCCAAAAAAGTAGTTTATGTTGGAACTTGCTTCAAATTAAGACGTATTTGGAACGTATATCGGTATTTATACGGTGAATTAAAGACGTCACTTACGTCCGTGATGTACATACGTCATTTGAAGAAGGAAGTTTCTTGTATGTTTCGTTGATCCTTTAGAAACCCCCCAAAGAAGGAGGGAAGATCCTCCGAAACATTGGTTTTTAAGTGAATGAAATTGACTTTCTTTATCCAGGATTTTATTTTTCATTATCCTTGGGCTGCCTTCCATCATTTCTCCAATAATTTATATATATGTTAATCTCAAAGAATAAAAACGCTCATTGAGCGAAAAAGCAGCCACAACCCGTTGTGGCTAACTCAAAAAGACCACCATATGAAATTCGCGATGGACAGGTTATAGCTTGTCAACGAGAGCATTGCAAACACCTGTCGTGTTTGTGTTGATTCTTGAATGCCATTTCACATCTGTCCGTTAATTATGGATAGTAAAATGAACATATTTTATGATAAATTAAGTGAGTTAATGAAGACAAGTAATAATCGCAGTTTTTTACTGAGTGTTGAACAATACGAAACGTTACTTTGAGAAACAAAATAGGCTCAGTTTCTTAAAAAAAAAAAAAAAACTAGGGATTCATACAGGCGAGAAGCCTTTTGGCTGTGCACACAGCACAAAGAGGCTTACTCAAAAGTCTAATTTGGCTTTTAATTTAAGGAAACATACAGGCGAGAAGCCTTTTAGTTGCTCTATCGAGAAAGCAGTATCGCCGTCTTAAACGATACATATCATATCTTAAAATTGGTGACTGTGAAAAATTGGTTGAAATTAGAACAGACAGCACACTTGTAATTCAAAAATTGACGCCAATTTCGTATTGTGTTTTTTTTTGAGTTAGCCACAACGCGTTCTGGAAATTTTTATAAGTCCCATAACACGAATAACGCGTTGTGGATGTTTTAAAGAGGGCACATTGCCTTGTAAACTTTTTCGTTCCTTAAGCCTAACATATACGAGCCCCATCCCATCTCAATTGGCCCACCAATATTTTTTCTTTTTAAATAAAAATATGCTAATTCACGGTAAATTTAATTTAAATATTTATTTTTATTATCATTTGCAACAGCATTTAAAACACTTTAAAACATTTTATTGTAATATTTAACTTAAAATGATTTTTTAATTGTTAAAAACATATATTTATATAAAAAAAGTTCTTTGATTTTCAAGAATTTTTTTAAGAATCTTTGAATATGTGAAATAATCAAGTAGGCTTGCCTTTTTCCAACAAAAGAAAGTTTGTTTTGTTTATTATTAGTGAAAATGACTCGTGGAATGGTTGTTGATGAAAAAATTCGCTCAATTATTATCAATTTATTTAAAAAGGGAAAATCAAACGCGGAAATTGGCGATCTAGTTAATTTATCAAAGTTTACTGTCATAAATATTATTCGAGTTTATAAAACAACGGGTACAATAGCTACAAAACCTGGGTATGCGTCGAAATCTAAAATATCAGATGCTGATAGACGGGCATTGAAGAAGATTATTAGAAAAAACAGGGTTCGAACTATGGTGAATTATCTGTTCTTTGGAGCGATGCTGTGGGGCGAAGTGTTTCAAGATCCACGTGCCATAGAGAAGCCCTTAAGTTAGGTTTTAAAACTTACAAGGTAATTTTATTGCAACTTATTCCAAAATTTTTTTTTTGTAATTTTACTAATTTTTTTTAGTCGAAAGAAAAGCCACTCTTGACATTAAAACAAAAGAAAAACCGGCTTAAATGGGCTAAAAGTCACATTAATTGGACGAGTGATGAATGGAATAGAGTGTCCATTGGAGTGATGAGTCTCGTTTTGAAGTTTGTGTTGGGGACAATCGAAGCAGAGTTATTCGTCAGAAAAATGAAGCTTTCAATTCAAATTGTTGCATAATTTTATTTAAAAAGAAAAAATATTGGTGGGCCAATTGAGATGGGACAGGGCTCGTATATTTAAAAGAAATCTCAAGTTTACCGTGATTTTCTTCAAAATTCATTAATTGACGTAATTATGATTATTTATAAAAAATTTAAAAAATTTCAAACAAAAAAAGCGATGACGTAAAAGTCTATTGAGCAAGAGTAAAAGAGTATGGGGGGTAAGATTATCTCGTCATGCGTGCATGTCAAGAGCATTTCCATCCATTTGGCTATCTCATTTAACAGACAAGTTTACAAAGAGACATTACATGGCTGATTATTATTAGTATTATTATCTACCCCCTTCTACTTTGGAGAATCGATCGATACCAGGACTCTCACAATATTATGAATTAATATTAATATATCCCTTTATGATAACTCTCTCCAGGCTCTGTCATTGGCCATATACCTAAATAGGTATTGATTTGTATATGGAATTATTAATTTATTCATTGGAAAAATTTCATCTAGAAAATCAATTTCTAATTTAAGTATCTATACAAAGAGATGGATGTATAGTATAAAAATGAAATTAAAAATCCATTTACATATATAGGGTGTTTCGCTTGCCCTACACCCCCGTACCAAAAATAATAGCATATAAAATATATGTTAAAACTAAAAGTATTTTTTAATTGTTTTAATTTGATTTATTTAAGGTTCTATCTGAATATAGATTGTTTTATAATACAAATAAATACAAATATTTTATAAAAAAATAAATAAATAAACGTTAACGACATTTTCGAAAAATTTCACCCTTTAATTATTTAATTCAGCTTGTTGAACAATAATATTATTTAGAAAATATACCTATTATAATTGTCATTAATTGTTCATTTATGTCTTTATTATAACATCGGCTTAAAATAGTACACCAATTTAAAAAAAAAATTAGTGCCCTTCTTGAGAAAATACAAATATTTTAGAATTAAAAAAAACTTTACACTCTATGATTTATTTTTAAAATTCGACCCTCACCAAAATAATATTTTTTTGAAGTGAAACTTTAACGACGTATCTGTCTGAATTTGTTTGTTACAATAAAGGTGAAATTACCTAATAGAGGGGAAATAAAAGACAAGCCTTTACTTTAAAATAATAATTTAAATTTTCCTAATTTTAATAAATTTTATTTGTCATAAACAATTAGTGGGTTTTAAAAGAATAATTTAAATTTCCTAATTTTAATAAATTTTATTTCTCATGAGCTATTAGTGGGTTTTAAAATAAAAGTTTCACTTCCTCTGTGAGCGAGGGGTGATCCGCGATTGGAAGTAGGTGTACCCCTCTTTGGAAGTATTTTGGAAGTACTTGAAAATATTTGGAAGTACTTGGGAATCTTTGGAATTACTTGAAAATATTTGGAAGTACAAGTGGAAATAGGTGTACAGCATATTAGGTCGCGGTTCACCCCTCGCCTGTGAGCTTATTAGGATGAGGCTCACACATTTTTACTTTACCATACAGGGTATGATCAAGTATTGTAATCGTGCATGAAAAAAGTGTTTTTTCCTTCTTTCTTTCGAAATATCTCAAAAACGGCTTAAACTATTTTAATTAAAAAAATTGAGCGTAACCATGGCATTTCACTCTACAAAAAAGTTTTAATAAGTGAACATCGAAAAAATTATATTTTTCGAGATAATAATTTTTTTGTCAAAATGTCTGTTAGTCTGTCTAGTTAGTTAGTCTGTGCGTTACCAAATTTTTGTGGACGAGCTAGCTCAAAAACTATTGTGAATATTGGAACCAAATTTCACACGTAGTTTTGGTCCATTTAGATTAAGAGCTGATTATATTTTGGTGCATATCGACCCAAAATTAAAGGGGTTTGGAGCGGGGGAGGTTAAAAATTAAAAATCTAGGTCAATTTGAGCAAACTCAACCAAATTTTGTATACATAATCAGTGGACCACCAGAAGTCTAAAATTGCAAAAGCTAACCGCCGAAAATGAGGGGGGGGGGGGGTCAAAAATTGAAAATCTTGGCCATTTACCAAACTCAACCAAATTTGTATACATAATCAGTGGGTCCCCAGAAGTCTAAAAATGCAGAAACTAACCACCCGAAATGGGGGGGGGGTGTAGGGTCAAAAAATAATAATCTTGGCCATTTACCAAACTCAACCAAATTTTGTATACATAATCAGTGGGCCTCCAGGAGTCTAAAAATGAAAAAACAAACCCCCTCCCCTTCATGATTATAAATAATTTTATTAAATATTAAATTAAGTGAGGGGCCAGGTTGTATGGTAAAGTCAAGTGGATGGCCACATCAGAACACGTCAACTTATTTTTTTTTTAATTTTTATCATATGATTTTTGATTTTCGGGTAAATGAATACATATAACTTTTTTAATTTCAATTTTTTATTTATTCAATTTAATTTATAAGAGTTATACTAGATAGCTTCATTGCCCCCTGACAGACATTCCGGCGACAGCAATAAGGCCCCTTCCGTACGATCGTTGTATGGAACCATAAAAATCCAAGAAGCGCAAGTTTTTGGCCCGCGATCTCTCTCTCTGACATTCATTTTATATTTTGCATGGCCTTTTCTAGAAATAAATAAATAGCAACCCCTTTATTTTTATCAAACATGTCTGACATTTCTATAAATTAGAATAAATTTATGGACAAGGCTTGAGGGTCTTCTTTCTCATCCCTCTGCTTGATTCAATAGAATTACGAACAACAAAAAAACAACAACCCTACCAACTTTCAATGGTTTTAAAGAAAAAACAAAAACGTCGTTTTTTTTTGTCTAATACAACAGCCAAATTGTAATCTTTTATTTATTAGCGTTGTTTCTCAAGTTATCATAAGACGTTCACATTTATTTGGCATAAATTAAAACGGAATATAATATAAAATTGAAATGAATTATTTTAGAACACGAGATGAATTAAGACAAAACGGGCATTCCAAATCAACGGCTTGGAAATTCAGAGAACGGAATTTATTACTTTCACCCACACACACACATACACATTAGATAGAGAAAGTAAAAAGTATTAGAATAGCTTTAAGAATTTCGATTTAAAATTAACTATATAGTACTCGTATATATATTTTTTTATCTGGTATTTTAAATACATTTGAAGGATTTTCTATAGGTATCTTGTAATTGAAACTTCAAACATACTGTTGTGCCGTCGATAATTTTTTCCTTAAATATAAATATAATTATTCTTAAAGGTAATATTTTGGCAGCCGGCTTCCCCTTTTGATCCTAGAATGTGACCATTTGACAATGGGTAAGGGATTTTACAACTTCGTGGACGTAAATGTCAAATGGCTCTTAACACATGTCGATTGTAAAAGTCATTTTTGCGTGGGAAATTTCTAGAAATGGGAGGGCTCAATGATTTTAAGATACGCCCCGCTAATTAAGAATTTGGCCTATGAGAAGTAATTTTAAAATTTCGACTCTTCAGGCAGGTTTGAGCCAGTCAGAGATTTATTCAGTTCTAAGCTGAAAACCAGTTGGGGTGGTCAGTTGTCAATAATTGGAGTTGAAAGACGAGTTTTAAGCTCTCCAGCCATCAGCTGGAGAAATGTAAATTTATAAATAACTAATAAAAAAAACAATATTAAATAATACTCTTTTCTTTAAATACATCTCTCCTACTCCGATTGCCATCAAATCAGCATCAGGACTGAAACAGGTCGAATCGCTTGGGCGCGTTACCAGACCTTTCTGCGGGGATCTTCTTGGAGATAAATCGTCAAATCGTCAACCTTTCTCTGGTCAAGAAAGGTTGCAACCAAAATTCCAAAGTGTTGTCGTAATAATACACACACACACACACACACAGATAGTGAAAGTTAAAGTTTAGAATGCCTTAAAAAATTCCAATTTAAAATTAACTACATTTTTAGGTTTTTTTTCTCACTACGATTTTAAATAGATTCGAAGGATTTCCTTAAGGTATTTTGTTTTTGAAATTTCAAATAGACTCAGAATGAGGATGTTAAAATTATTAGAATCGATTTAAAAATTCCAATTTAAAATTAATTATATTTTTGAGGGTTTGTTTTGTATCTAGTATTTTGAATACATTTGAAGGATTACCTTTAGGTATTTTGTATTTGAAATTTCAAATACACACAAAATAAGAAAGTTAAAGTATTAGAATGCCTTTAAAAATTCAGTTTTAAAATTAGCTACATTTTTGAGTATTTGCTATTTTAAATACATTTGAAGGATTTTATTAAGAAATTTTGTCCACAAAGAGAAACAAAGCGGTTGTCCTCTGCTTGATGCAAATAAACATACACACATATATATATCGAGATGATAAATCTGTATATATATATTATTTATTTGTTTGAGACTATAGTTTCGAAGACTTGGTCTTCATCATCACTCTTTCTTCAATTATAAATGTTTTTCATGCAGTCAATATCATATGGATATTGAAAACTTGGTGTTCCTTCGTCACTGCTGGCTAGGAACTTTTCAATTAAAAGATATTTTGTATTTGAAATTTCAAATACTCACAGAATGAGGAGTTAAACGTATTAGAATAGCTTTGAAAATGGTGATTTAAAATTAATTATATATTTTGGGGGGGGGGGGAGTTTGTATTTGATATTTTAATTACATTTGTTGCATTTTCTAAAGGTATTTTGTATTTGAAATTAAAATTTTTTAAAAGTTATTCGTGTTTTCTATTCCAATTTCCAAATAACATAAAATTTTTGAATGGAAAAGTCAAATTTCTTCCCCAGGTTAGTTAAATAGCTAACTAGCATGAATATATATGAGAATTTGAATCAAGAGCTATGTATTTTCAAATCGGAGATTGGATTAGATTTTGAGCTTTTTAGTTTTAGAATTTTCCGTAGGTACATAAATGCAGAAAATACCTTATTTTCAGTAGTTTTATTGATATTTAAGCCCTTGTTAGGATAAAAGCAAAAACAAACAAACAGGTGTTTTATTATACTTTCTTAATGAAATGGCTTATGTATTGAACCTACTAATAGTTTGTTGCAAATATTATTATATATTAAAACTTGGAAATAAGATAATTAATATAATTGAATAGGTTATAAGCTTTATTAGTATAATATAGTCTAACCCTAATCCTCTTAAGATTAATTAAAAAATTTCCTCCGAGTGTACAATTTTTTTTTTAATTTATATATAAAAATTATTTAAGAAAATTTAAAAAACTGTATACAAATCCTGCTCACACTTGGCTGATATATTTAATGATTTATAGACCTATAATTATGTAATTGATTTCACGAATTGCTACCCAGAAAACAGCGATTGTAAAATTTATCTATTATATAAATTATTAAAGTTAATTTGAAAAAAAATATGGTTTTCGAGCCCATCTCGCACTTGGCTGGTTTAATTCATATTTTATATACACTACAAATATTTAATTGACTTCTTGAATTTCGATATTTCTATTACTTTTCTAATTATCCATTGATAATTTTATGTTCCTTTTTATGAATGAACTATTTTACTATGATTTGTTTTTGTTATTGTTTTTTTCGTTTATTTATTTGTTTGTTTATTTTTTGCAGCAATAAAAATTTCTTTAGTCCTTTTAAATTTGACCTTGAATAAATTATAAAGCAATAAATCATCAATTAGCCGACTGACCTAGAGAGATGAATAATAAAAAAAAAGGGGTTTTACGACCTGTTTACCAACATTTCGGAGAATAAATGAATCGGGCAATTCCAAGAAAATTAAAAGGAAAACACAAATACATACACACACATTCAAAATACGCAAAGGAAAATAAATTAAAGGGATTCATTCATAATTTGTTTAATAGAAATAATGGCAGTCATATTTGAAAATACTCATTGCTACAATTAAATAAATAAATAAATAAACGAAATAAATAAATAAATAAATAAATAAAATTTAATAAGTAAATGGAGACTCGTGGAAGGGTCCACAGTGAATTTGTAGCCAAAGTTTCCGTTTGTATGTATTATTGTTGTTGTAGAATGTTGAGGTATTTCGGAAATACCTCAACATTCTACAACAACAATAAGAAATAAATAAAAATAAATAAATACAATTCATAGTAAAACAGTTAGTTCATTGATAAAATGAACAAAAAATTAACTTATTAAAGGGAAAATGTACCTAATAAGAAACATCGAAACGCTGTTTTAATTGTAGCAATTAAAAAAATCAATTAATTAGATGAAATCTTTTAAAAATAATAAATAAGCCAACCAAGTGCGAGCCGGGCTTGCATACCGATATTTTTCTAATTTTCTTAAATTATATATATAGGTATATAATATAATTTAAAAACGCTGTTTTCACGAAATAGCAATTCGACAAATTAATTAAATAATTATAGGAAAAAATAAATAAATACAACTCTCGTAGTAAAACACTTAATTATTTTTCATTCATAAAAGAAACAAGAAATTAAATTTTTTAATTTTATAAAAAAAATTTATTAATTAGGAAAATATTAGAAATATCGAAACGTTATGTATTCAGTGTTTTCCAATTCCAGAAATCAATTAAATTGTTATAGTGTTTATAAAGTATTAAATAAACCAGCCAAGTGAGATCTCTGGGTTTGCATACCGTTTAATTTTTTTCAAATTTTTTAAATAATTTTTATCTATAATTTTTAGAAAAATTCGGTACAATTACAGCAAATTTTGTAGTTAATCTTTAGAGTGTACTAATATTAATAAATTTAAATATTAATAAATAATTCAAAAATTTATTTTTTTGTTGATTTAATTAAAATTATCTTGTCATAATAAAATTTTTATATTTTAATATTTAAGTAATAGTATTTGTAACAAACTATTTGTAGGTTTTTCAAATAATAAACAAATTTTCTAATAAAGTTAAATTGAATAAAAAAAACACTTGTTTATTTGTTTTTTGTATTATTATCATAACAACGGCTTGAAATACAAATATAATCATTCAAAATACTATATTTTCACCATTTTTGAATCGTAAGTTTAGACGGTAAAAAGACTAAAATCTAATCAGTTTTCCGCATTGTAAATACAAATATTTTAAATTGAAAGTTTCTTTTTGCCGAGAGTAGCAGAATTTTTATAAATGGAAGGAGACAATAAAAGTGTGTGTCTTTCTGATGAAAAAATAAATTTTTAATTTATTTATAACGAAACTATAGTTCTTATTATAAAATCAATTCCTGTGAATCAATTCTAATAGACTAATGAAGAGGGCAAATCTCTCGAAACTATAGTCTTGTTATAAATAAATTAAAAATTTATTTTTCCAATAAAAGACACCCTCTTTTAATGTCTCCTTCAATTCACAAATATTTTGACATTTTTCACTTTACCATACAGGGTAAAGTATTGTAACCGTGAATGAAAAAAGTGTTTTTTCCTTCTTTTTTTCGAAATATCTCAAAAACGGCTGAAACTATTTTGATTAAAAAAATTGAGCGAAACCATGGTATTTCGCTCTACAAAAAAGCTTTAATAAGTGAACATGGAATAAATTATATTTTTTGAGATAATAATTGTTTTGTCAAAATGTCTAGTTGTCTGTGTGTTACCAAATTTTTGTGGACGAGCTAGCTCAAAAACTAGTGTGAATATCGAAACCAAATTTCACACGTAGTTTTCGTCCATTGAGATTAAGAGCTGATTAGATTTTGGTTTATATCGACCCAAAATTAAGGGTGGTGGAGGGGGGTTAAAAATTAAAAATCTAGGTCATTTGAGCAAACTCAACCAAATTTTGTATACATAATCAGTGGACCCTTAGAAGTCTAAAAATGAAAAACCTACTTCTTCTTCTTCTTCATCTTCTTTTAGGCTAGGTAGCCTGTTTTCTCCCAAGGAAGAGATCCGTCCTTCAACTTTCTGCCCATCGTTTCTTCGGTCTTCCTCTGTTTCTCTTGCCGTCAGGACGGTTTCTCGTGACGATTTTCGGCAGCCCGCCAAAGCCTGTCCCAAGCCAGGTTGAAAAAGGGTGAGGGGGAGGAGTAACAACCTCGTTAAAAAAACCAGGGTTCATCTGGCCCGGATGATAGTACCCTGTGAGGGCCCCTGTCAGGGTTACGACGAAGCTGCTGCCTTGTAGTTGGACGTTGGATCGCCAAAGGCTAGAGGAAGAAAACCTTGATCACAAATTACCCGGTCCTCCTGGTGGGGGGTTGAGGGGAGGGCTAGCAACCCACCCTCGTAAAAACAATAAAGCCGCTCACAGAACCCAAAGGAAGAATGAAAAAACTAACATCCTAAAATGAGGGGATGGGGGTGTAGGGTCAAAATTGAAAATCTTGGCCATTTACCAAACTCTACCAAATTTTGTATACATAAATAGTGGAACCCTAGAAGTATAAAAATGCAAAAACTAACCCACCCCTACATAATTATAAATAATTTTAGAGGCCAGGTTGTATGGTAAAGTCAACTGGATGGCCACATTAGAACACGTCAGCTTATTTTATATTTAAAAATACATTATAGTATAATACTTACGAAATCGTCGGAATGCAAGTCTGACTCGCACTTAGCTGGTTTATTTAGAAAACATTTTTTTTTTTTTTAATATATTATGTTTATTTGAAGTTTATTTTAGGTAAGTGGGTATTATAAATTTTGTAAGAGGGAATATAGAAAGTATTATAGGGTGTGTTAGTGTCAAAGGGATTCGTGTTCTATATGAAGGTATATTTGAAGTGGAGGATCTGCATCTGTGTCTGCATAGGCAGTGAGAGTGCATGCTAATGGGCGTTAATCGAGTTGGCGTGCTCGTTAGCGAAGAGTTTGATAAGTGGCTATTACGTCTTGTAAGTTTGCCCCCCTGGCCGCCGACCGACACACCCACGTGCTCAGAATCCTTCCAAATTCATTAAACTAACATTCACACACACATATTATTATACACTAACATTAACACAACTTTTTTTAATATCTACTGCTTAGAGGAATTAAAAAATTATTTAACTATTTATAAAGTTTTTAATAAGAATTAGTTTTAATTATAAGGGTGGAAATACACTACTAGAGTAACTCTCCGCTAATCAGATTGAGGGGGGGGTCAGATAGGCTAGAGGTTAGCGTGCCAGCCTGCTAACCAAGTGGACCCGGGTTCGAATCAGACTAGAGGCAACCGGCTAAAATCTGACCCCGGGGGTAGAGACAAATTTGAAAAAATAGGTAGTATCGTAAATTGGCTTATGGTTAGAAAGGTCGAAAAAGCCAAAAATAAATAAATAATCAGATTAAATTAGTGGCCACGTTGTTATACTCCCAGTCAACTTCTTATACTGTATAAGGCTCAAATTCGTCCCTGTCTCGAATATGGCTCTCATCTGTGGAGGGGTGCCTCCAAGCATTTTCTTGCTACACTGGATGCAATTCAGAAGCGAGCATTAATTGCGGGATAAGGAGACCCGGCTCTAACCAACTCACTCGACTCCCTGGCTCACCGAAGAACCGTTTCTGCCCTTTCTCTGTACTACAGATACTATCACGGTGTCTGTTCAGTCGAGCTGAAATCAATTATCCCCCTAATGCCCTCTTTACGAGAAACACGCGGTTTTCAAACGCTCAGCACCCCTTCGCTGTCAAATTGGATAAAAGTCGAACAAGCGCTTTCGCCAACTCTTTTATCCCTATGATCTCCAGAGACTGGAACTCGCTCGCTGCCACCATCTTTCCCGCGACTTATAACCTTCAGCTATTTAAGACCCGTATCCACAGATACCTTCGACCCCCGCCCAGCCCATAAAATTATTTCTTCTTCTTTTCACGATGGAGGAGCCAACCCACGCCTTTAGGGGTTGCACCTTTTTGGTGTAACTCCTTCTCTAATCATATTCATAAAAAAAGTGCAGCTTAGTCCAATTGTTTTGAAATAAGTGAGACTTAAACCACGCCTACTGCATTGTGATTAGCGGACAGTTCACTCTACCCAGAGCGTCGTATAGGTACAGATACCCTAAAAGATTAATATTGTGAATGCCGTTTACCTAAGGGAAAATCAAATAAAGTGGCCAAGTGCTATTTGGTCTCACACATAGCAAGAAAGACTTTTTCTAATATAAATATAGAATTATTTTATAAAAACAAAAATGTAAATATAATTTATCTTCTGCATTTTTGAATATGAGAAGTTCTAAAACTAGAAAGCTCAAAATCTAATCGATTCTCCGCATTGGAAATACAAATATTTTAGCACCAGAACGAACTTTCTACTTTTTTATCGTGGATATCTGAATTCGAGATACCTACAAAAATAATGATTGAAAATTATTTTTTAAAACATTCTAGGCATTTGACAACACAATGTACAATAAACAAGCTCTCAAAGAGTCAGAACCCAGACAGGCCATCGCAGCACTTCCACATTATATTATATAGAATATAAATGCGAATGTAATAATTATAGTTTAAAAAAACTAAAAAAAAAAACACGCTTTTTTGTCAGTGATGTACTAAAAAGTATAAAATAATGTATATAAAAACATTTTTATGTCCAATAACTAAGTCAAAAAGCGTGGGGCGCTTCTTTGAGAAGACTCTAGGTAATTTTTAATTAATTTTGATAAAGTACCTCACGCTTTTTGACTTATTTAATGGACATAAAAAAGTTTTTAGAAACATTATTTTATACTTTTTAGTGCATTACTGACAAAAGCGTGTTTTTTTATTTTTTTAAACTATAATTTATTTTTTTACTTTTTAGTCATAAAATGGATACAATTCCATGCGTGCATCGCGCTAAACTAAAACTAAATTCGACAAGAGACTAGTATATATTCCCCAATTTCAGTTCAAATTTGTAGTTTAAAATTTTATTCTTACTTTTCGTCTTATTTTTTACTAGTTCTAAAAAGAATCCGTCTTCAGATAGCGGCGCCACAGAACCGTGATTCTACGATTTCCGTGGTTTCTATAAAAAAACAATTGAAAAATAAAAAATTGTATTTTAAACCTCGATATCTCAAAACTAAGCGAAATCTCGAAAAATTGTATTCTTCATTTTCGTCTTATTTTGGTGAGTACTATAAGAATCTATTGTAGGATCCCAGCGCCACGGTAATTTTGACTCTTAATTAGATTTAATTATCTATAACTAAAAGACGAGGTCTCTTAGTAATCATGCCCCAAGAGCAATGAAATTTTTTTTTATAACTTTTAGGGACGTGATTAATTGGAAAGTGTTTGAATATAGCCGTTTAACTTTCAAATTTTTAATTATTTATAGCAATTTATATTGACATTTCCCAAACTAAATCGGTACGCATCTTATTGTTATTATAAGAAGTAAAAAATAAATATCTGTTTAACCTGGATATGTAGAATTGTAAGACGAGGATCTCGTTGTTCTAGTCATAATTGTTCGGGCGATGCACTGTATAACTCATCCCATAATTCACATGTGCGCCAGGGAGGACCTCTTTCAGCTACGAATCCAATAAAGAACATACAATAGAGTACTCGACGTGTAAATTCGCAATTGCATAATCCTCTTTCTCCCAGAAAGGCGACCTATCTAGAAAAAAAGAGTTGTTTTTTGTTTGTCTTTTATCTGCTTAGGCTTATCTTTCTATAAGTAACTAATCTAAATCTACTCTTATTAAACGAGCAAAAATTGTATATTTATTTATTTGTTTATATATATGTATATTTATTTGTTTGTATATATATTTGTATCTTGGTTCTATTTTGAAAACGACTCTACCGATTTTGATGAAATTCACGAGTTAGGGGGTTATTGGGGTGACAATTCGATTTGTCTCGGTCTCATCTACGAGAAAATTGTTTTTGATGGGTTTTTTCGTAATCAAATTAATTATTCTCAGGTAGACAAATCCCATTCTTAGGGTTTAAAAAAAAGTTTTCCCTTTTCCTTTTGTGCTCAGGCAGACAATGGGTCAGGTAAATCCTTTATTCTCAAAGGCCTTGAAGAAGTATTGTGATTGTGGTTTAAAACATATTTTGTTCAACCTAAACGTTAGAAATATTAATAAACGTTTTATAATTGTTTTTATAAAGAACTTTATTTATTTAATAGAATAAAAAATAATCAAGAATTTATTTAAAAATATATTTCGCATAAGCAGGTCTCAATTTTCTGAAAAAACAACACATTTTGATAGGTTTTATTTATTAACAATTGGATGAATAAAAATGAATCATATGGTTGAGTCAAAACAGGTGCAGGAGGTGGGGTGCAGGGTGGGATCCGGGGGTAGGGCGGAGGTTTCGGGGGTAGGGTCAAGCGGGATGGGGCGGGGGTGTACAGTGGGCGAATACTATATATATTTGTATTTTTTTAATTTGAAAACGGCCCTCAAATAAAAATCGACCTTTTTATCAGAATTTTAAATTAAAAATAATATTAAAATAAATGTTTTAACTGAAGGAAGAAGTTAGCGAGCTCCCTCGGTGCTTCCAGGTACTTATCTTTTAGAAGAAAAAGAATTAGATATAAAAAAAGAATTGAAGGAAAAAGTGAAATTTTCAAGACTAGATACGTCCTTGAAATCTCAATAAAATCATTGAAAAAATTAATTGAAATTTTTGAATCGGAAGTTCGAAAGCTAGAGGACCCGAATACTGATCAATTATGAGCATTGAAAATACAAACATTTTGAAACAAGAATGAACTTTCTATGATTTTTGTATTTTTTACCCTTCTGAGGGCCCACAGATAAATTATACAAATTTCAGTTGAGTTTGGAACAAAAGGGGGCTACAAATATCAAAATTTCGCCCCCTCCTCCCCCCTGCTAATTTTTTCAGCTAAATTGTTTAAAATTATTGTAATGTCATCGGTTCTTAATACGTATGCAAATATTCAATTTAATCAGACGCCTTGAAAATTGTGAAAATTACATTGAAAAATTCCGTTACATTGTTACATACATAACAAGTCATTCAATAAGACAGTAGGAAAAGTAAGAAAAAAACAAAATTTTGACATAAATCGATTTTATTATTCAACGAGTTAGAAATATATAAGTTCAAATATTATTTTCACTCAATATTTGACAAAAATTCCCTACATTTGATTTTGCGATTGAATCAAATCTGGAAAACATTCGATTAATTTATGGCAAGCATCTAACATACATGCTAATTGACCGAGCGCTCAGGGCTGGGAGATTAAATATATAACATCTGCGATTTCAAATTCACTTGGTGATCCATCCGAATGTCTAGCGGGCTATACGCGAAATGACGTTGGATTGTAGCTAAGTGAATCACATCTTTTTCTCTCTTGGTCCAGACTTAAGACTTCGCAGACTCCAATAGCGTAATCCACAGTAGTCTCGCTATAAATATCTTTTTCAAATAAGCGCGGTCAAAAACAATTCTCATTGATATAACAATTATTCTTTTGATATATTAATTAGAGAAAATTATAAAATTTATTTAAGATCATTATTTCAAGTTAGAAATATATAAGTTTAAATATTATTTTCACTCAATATTTGACAAAATTCTCTACATTTGATTCGCGATTGTATCAAATGTGGAAAACATTCGACTAGTAAAGTAACTTCTGACTTTAGGGTAAAGCATCTTTTTGCATCCTTATCTATTGAAAAACTAAATAAATGTAATTTACTAACTTTTCTTACTTATCAAATCAACTTAAGAGTTTATTCTTGCATTTGTATTTCTAACTTGCTAACTTAGAGAAGAACAGAAAAGGAATTAAGAAGACATTAAGTAACTCAAGCATGAACTTTTTTTCTCATTAAGACCAAAAATACTAACTGCTTGTTAAAGGAGTAAACGAATTGCTGTTTTTCTTCTTTAATTGATAACACATTAATAACAGTCATATTTTTATCAATTTTAAAAAGAGAGTAAATGCTGCATAATTTTTTTGAATTAATCATAGTTCATTATAAGAAATCATAAGTTGGTGTCATCTTCAAATTCGATGGAATGGAATATTTTTAATTATATAACTCAGAAGGTTGTTTTTCTCCCCTCGGGAATCGAACCTGAGTGCCAGTAACAGTCCGGGCCATCTGGCTCACCTGCAGGATGCGAACCTCTGTGACATATGCACGCGTAAATGTTACTCAAAGATTGTTATCTTAATTTGTAAAATTTCGCGATATAGTGATTCTAAATTTAAACATATAGCCATGCCATACAATTTAAATAAAAGTCGTTGAGTGTTTCGAATTTTGAAGAAATTCAAAATTCGAATGGTAATGGAATGACTTTCCTCTAATTTAATATGAAAGATATTAATTTGCCGATGGTAATAAATTCAAATTTACAAGAAATATCATAAGTTGGTGTCATCTATTAAATCCGATGGAATGGAATATTTTTAATTATATGTCAGGGGGTTGTTTTTCACCCCCTCGGGACTCGAACCCGAGTGCCAGTAACAACAATCCGGGCCACCCTCCATTCCATCGAATTTAATAGATGACACCAACTTATGATTTCTTGTAAATTTGAATCTATTACCATCGGCAAATTAATATCTTTCATATTAAATTAGGAAAAGTCATTCCATTGCCCTTCGAATTTTGAATCTCTTCAAAATTCGAAACACTCAACGACCTTTATTTAAATTATATGGCATGGCTATATGTTTAAATTTAGAATCACTATATCGCGAAATTTTACAAATTAAGATAACAATCTTTGATTAAAATATTTTACGCGTGTACATATGTCAGAGAGGTTCGCATCTTGCAAGTGAGCCAGGTGGCCCGGATTGCTGTTACTGGCACTCGGGTTCGATTCCCGAGGGGTGAAAAACAACCCTCTGACATATAATTAAAAATATTCCATTCCATCGGATTTAATAGATGACACCAACTTGTGATTTCTTATAAATTTGAATTTATTACCATCGGCAAATTAATATCTTTCATAGTTCATTATGATAAATGATTAGTATTTCAATTGAATTATCTTTTCTATTCCATTGATCTGATCTATATATTTATCTTTATTTGCACATAATAAATTTGCATTTTCTTCAATGTCAATTTATTTAAGATCAATCATCGAAAATGAAATATTATCTTGATTATTTTTACATAGTGACACTAATGAAAAAGTTGACCTAAGAAATAAAAAAAATTCTTTAATAAATTTTCTTCTTTTTTTATTTTAATTTGAAATTTTATTTGTTGGATTTAAGAAATGTCTGGTATTTTGAAATGGAGCATTTTTCTTCTTTTCTTGATAATATTAAAAGTGAATGCCAGGCA
>JALMQS010000353.1:1389435-1414856 GCA_024734495.1 Forficula auricularia
ATTATTAATATATTTTTCAAATCAACACATACAAAAAATGAATGAATATTCACTATTCATAAAAACAAATAATCATACAATAAACAAATAAAATTCACTCCAGAATCTAGTTTTTGTTATAATTTATTACCTTAAAATTTATTAGTATAGATATACCTAAGTTAAATTAGAAATATATAAAATCCAAATAATTCTACTTTATTATTAATTTAAACCTTTTCTATAATATTCGTTTTTGAAATGTAAATATAAAAGTTAATGACATTCAATTTATACTGGAAAAGGTGTAAAAATAATTGTAAAGTTAAGTGAATGAACTTGTGAAGTTAAATTTTTTAGAAAATATAAATTTTTTACTGAAAGAACATGTTAGACACTCTCTCTTGTTTTGATAAATCTTCAACAGAAACTTTTTGAGAAGATAAGGATGTTATGCACCTAGTTCTAACATATAACAAATAAACTTTTAGGGCCGGTTGTATGTCTCAAAGTAAATGCTTTTTACCACTAACAATGACAGTGGCTGTCATCTGATCGGCCATCCCAGTGGCTCCATTTACCATCTACCGTTTGTTAGTGGTAAAAAGCTTTTACTTTGAGACATACAACCCGCCCTAAGACGATATACCCAAGTTTTATGTATTTCTAACTTAAGAGGTTCATCCAATTAGCTCTTCAATTATTTTTCATGTAAATATAAATAATTATAACACAATATATTTGGTTAGCTAATTCCAAGGAAATGTGAACATTACAGACATGAATCGCCGAGTGAGATTATTTCACTGTCATGGAATTAGTGATTGCGACTTGTATGTTTCTACACTAGTAAAAATATTATTTAGTATTTGAATTAATTGAAAATAAACTTCAAATAATACTAAATTTCATACTGCCTCTAAAAAATAAAATGTCTCCTCTCTTGAAATAGATAATTATAATTTGAATCAAATATTTAATATGAAATCAATTGATTAGAAATTAATATCCCTATTGAAGGAGACAATAAAAGAGTGTGTCTTCTGCTGGAATTGTAAATTTTATTTATTTATAACGAGACTATAGCTTCGAGGGCTTTGCCCTCTTCATCAGTCTATTACAATGTATTCACAGGAATTAATTTATGAATAGAGAAAGTCTTACATTTTTCATGTTCACATGAAAAATGTAAGACTTTCATTCATAAATTAATTCCTGTGAATACATTGTAATAGACTGATGAAGAGGGCAAAGCCTCGAAAGCCTACCGTCTCGTTATAAATAAATAAAAATTTATAATTCCAGCAGAAGACACACCTTTTATTGTCTCCTTCAATATATAAAAATTCTGCTTTACTCTCGGCAAAAACTTTCAATTTAATATCCCTATTCTAAATAACGTCAAATTAATCAAAAGCTAATCTATGGTACTTCAATTAAATAACTATTTACTATATTTATATGAATAACATATCAACAGATAAATAAAAAATTGAATGGAACATGTCTGCGTATATAATCAAATAGAAATTATTTCTATAAAGATATTGTGATAATATTTATTTATTTTGTATTATTTTATATGTATATAAACTTCTCTAAAGAAATCTCGAGAGGTTGTCATCTACTAAATTCGAGTTATCATGGATAATGTTTATACACACCCCTTCGGGAATTGAACTCAAAAGCCACAAAGTAATCCGACCGAATGACTATCCTCCAAGACAAAACCAATCTGACATTTATAACGTAAAAATTTTTTACTTACACTTCAACATTAAAACAATTCATATGACTTTAACGCCCGATTTCACCAACTGAACTTAGGCCCGGTTGTATGTCGCAAAGTAAATGCTTTTAACCACTAACCAAGGTAGATGGTAAATGGAGCCACTGGGATGGCCAATCAGATGACAGGCACATTCAGTGGCTGTCATCTGATTGGCCATCCCAGTGGCTCCATTTACCATCTACCTTGGTTAGTGGTAAAAAAGCATTTACTTTGCGACATACAACCGGCCTTAAACTAAGGCAGCAGTTTAAACTTTTAAGATAAAAATTGTATTTCTCCTACGTATCATTAGTAAAATACAATTTTTTTTTATTTGGTTTTAGGTTAATTTGCTACTTTAGTATAAGTTTGGTTGGGGAAATCAGGTGTAAATTTATATTTCCAAGGTGGGTCAATACAATCTTTCTGATATGTTATAAAAACGAAAGTAATTATCCATAATTACTTAGATTCAGTAAATGACAATCTCTAGTGAATTTCTTTAGAAATCTTAAATCTGCTGCTATCGGCATTTTGTACTTTTGTATATAATTTTTGTATATAATATTGTTTATTAAATTTCTTGAAAAACAAATTTTCTGTCAATGATTAATTTTTTATCAACATTTTTATTCTGTAGTTGAAGTATTTGTTTTACTTTTGAATAAGAGAGACCGAGTCGGTATGACTTAAGTTACTTGAGATCGAACTTCCATAATATTATTTCAGCAAACATTTGTAAAGGTACCACGCTTTTAAAATGGAAATAATAAATCTTTGAAAGATCAATTGATCAATGATTAGTAAATAGTAGTTTATGAAACAGACAGCTTTTCTAATCTTAATATATATAAAAAGAGAAGGTGATATTTCATTTATAATCAACGCACAGCCTAAACCGCTAGAACTAGAAATATGAAATTTGGAGTGTATATTCTTTCAACCACTTATGGGTGTGTCAAGAAGGGATTTTTGAAATTCGAGCCCTAAAGGGGGAAAGGGCCCCAAAATGTGTTTTCAGAGTTTTTCAAGATCTCTTAAACCAGAAAAGATATCGAAATGGGTTTAGTTTAGAAAGGTGAAGCATTGAAATACATAAAAACGTATTTTAGTATTATGTTTTATTTGTCTCCCAAAAGGGAGATATAGTCATTTTGGGGTAAATTTTGGAAATTTATAAAGTGCTCTATCTCCTCGAGTTTTTAAGTTTTAGCATTCAAATTTGGTACATAGGTTTATTAATGCTAAATCTCGAAAAAGATTTTTTATTTTTTTTAAATTTGACCCCTGAACTGAAAAATGGGGGATTTTTGATTTTGTGGTCTAAAATACAAAAGGCTTAGTATCTTTCTATCTTGCCCTTGGGTCAAACTCAACCAAATTTTGTATACATAATCTGTGGGCCTCTAGGGAGCTAGAAATGAAAAAACTGGGTTCGGGGGTGTAGTGTGGGGTGGTGAGGGGAATTCAGGGGTGGAGTGTAGGGGCCAAGGGTGAGTGTGGAGATGAAATGAGTGGGAAGGGTGCGTAGTGAGGTGGAGGGTAGGTGTGGAGGTGGAATGGGGTTGGAGTGCGGGAGTGGGCGTTCCGGGGTGGAATGTAGGGGTGGGCTGCAGAGAGCGCCGGGTCGGGGTGGTTATGGAATAGGGGGAAGGGTGCGTAGTGGGTGTGGAGGTGGAATGGGGTTGGGGCGCGGGGGTGAGGGTCCAGGGGGCGTCTCCCGCTGGCTACCGGAGACGCCAGCCGAAGGCGAAAAATAAACAAACATGTATACAGTTTTCTTCGACTCCGAAACAATCCATGAAATTTATTTCTCTTTTCACATTCAACCCGGAATAGAGGGTTACAATTTTTTGGTATAACATCTTCTTTTATTAACCGACTTCAAAAAGGAGGAGGTTCTCTATTCGACTGAATTTTTTTTTTTTTTTTTTTTTGTGCCTATGTAACCTCATATCTCCGCCAATTGTCAACCGATTTTGAAATGTTTTTTGCATTGGGTCCAGTCTAGCTTCCGATTGGTCCCATTTTTTTCGATTTTTTTCATAGGTATTAGACCTTTTTTATTAGGTTTGTTTAGACCTAACCTCTTTGTTTATGAACCGATTTCGATGGTTCTTTTTTTATCCGAAAGGGGGTGTCTTAGGCATGGTGTCATATTAATTTGGTCAAGTTCTGATGATATAATCACTATTAATAACATCACTAAAAAGAGAAAAATAAAATTTTTTAAGAAAAAATAAAAACCGACTTCAAAAATTAAATGCAACAAATAAAATACACTAAAAGGTATAAAATAATTATTATCTTATTTAGTTACAACTAAACGACGAAATATTAACACGAAATTACTTTTTAAAGTCGGTGCCAAACAGACTATACCTATAAGCGAGCGTACTCGCCAAACGTACTAAGTAAGATCCGTCGAGTGCGATTCATAAATGGTATATGTTTGGCACCAACTTCAAAAAGTAATTTCGTGTTAATATTTCAGTCGTTTAGTTGTAACTAAATAAGATAATAATTATTTTATACCTTTTAGTGTATTTTATTTGTTGCATTTAATTTTTGAAGTCGGTTTTTATTTTTTCTTAAAATTTTTTTAAATATGATTAAAAAAACAAACCAAAAATCTAACAAAAAAAGGGTCCTAATAAACGAATGAATGATTATAGCGGTCTTAAATAATGCATTATACATTTATTTATTTGTTTGATGAGATAAATAAAATATTCTTCCTTAAAAAGTTAATTCACTTTAACACTCCCAATTTAATCTATTAACTAACTTCTTCAAATAAATGGTGATTGAAATTTGGGGTCAAGAATAGAAAGAGCTTGGTAACAAATATATATATTATTCTGGAGTAGAAATAAATTAAAATTAAACCACGAGGACATTAATACACTTAAGGCCACAGGGAGGAATGAAGTGAAGGAGAGTCCCTCTCTTCGTCTACATGCAAGGCTTATTAGTTTCAGACATTTATTTTAGTTAGGATCAATTTTTTATTTGATCTTGGTTTAATTAAAACCAAGAAAAGGTGGCAAATAAATTCTACATTTCAAATGGAAATTTTCATGGAATTAATATGAATGGCTTGCTGAGTTGGATGTGGAAAGGGTTGAATTTAAGAAAATTAAAGGTCTGTATATGAATAAAGTTTATATGATTCATCGAGGAGAGTGATCACATCTGTTTTTCTTGTAATGCACCTAGTTTTTGCTAATCAGTTGCCCCTGTTACATTAGATAGCTCAGTCAAATCACAATCAGATATAAATAATGTGATGTTGAAATGCCTTGACTATTTATTTATTTCATCGAAACATTAATTTACATTCTGTACTAGAGGTCACTTCCAAATGAGTTTAGTTAAGCTTTTCTTCTAATAATTTTTCCTTCTTCACTCCATAAATGTGGTTTCCAAAATCTCTTTCTACTGACAGGATATTATTTAATCGCTATTCATCTTAATTCACCATAAACCTCAAACCTTTTTTACTTTATTCATAGCAAAGCTCTATCAGGTAAAGTATTGTTTTTGGTCAGGCGCCT
Source organism: Forficula auricularia (assembly GCA_024734495.1). Taxonomy (NCBI): domain Eukaryota; kingdom Metazoa; phylum Arthropoda; class Insecta; order Dermaptera; family Forficulidae; genus Forficula; species Forficula auricularia. The sequence goes on from JALMQS010000353.1 coordinate 1,394,743, forward strand.
AAGTGGAATTCATCAAATGAGTCTTTTAAGAGTTGAAGAAAGAGAGAAAATTAAAAAATATGAGATAACATAATAAATAATAAATTATTATTTTTTTATTGTTTTATTCGGAGTGCTTTTTTCTTATTATTGGCTTTAGTTGACTATCCATTGAAATCTACCAGCTAGTCACCAAAAAAATATTTCAAATTTTATTTTTACTGTTCAAAAACGACTTTTCAGAACATCATCTTCTTCTTCTTCAAGGTTCACAATGTCTTCTTGTCTTCTTAAACAGTGATTGAAGGTTTTTGTTGTTTGCCGTTACCATCATTAAGATACATTTAAGAAGGAGAGATCTTCCGAAACCTCGGTATTTAAAAGATTGAAAATAAATTATTTTATTATCTTAAAATTAAAAAAACTCGCACTTATTATTAATGAAAATAATAATTATTTATTATTTTAAGCCTAAGGGCTTAAATACAAATAAGTCAAGCACGATTTTAATCAAAATAGGAAAATTTACAAATATAGCCTTTAATATATGTATCTCTGTCTGTACATTATACATATAATAATAAACTGCAACGGATCGTTGCTAAACTTTATCCAAATTCATTTGAAATATTAATATGTTTATTCCTTTATTATTAATCAGATATCACTTGCAATTTGCAGTTCATGTTGACTTTAAATAAAAAATAATGATCGATTCTCATTTAACAGTCGAGGAATAACCATTCTACATTCGATTTTTGACATTTCGGTTATTATTGGTAACCATTGGTGAAGACGTGGAGGAATCGACTTAAAATCAAAAATAGCGATCGATTCTCATCTAATACTTGAGGAATAACAATTCTACATTAGATTTTTGGCAAACAACTAAAGCTTGAGTTGTTTACCAAAAAGAATTTAGTCTTTTTGATTTTAAGTCGATTCTTCTACGTTTTCAGTAGAGGTTGCCATTAATAGTCAAAATATCAAAAATGGAATGCAATAAGGTTATTCCTCTAGTATTAGATAAGAATCGATCGTTATTTTTGATTTTAAGCCGATTCCTCCATGTCTTCAGCAATGGTTACCAATAATAATCGAAGCGTCAAAAATCTAATGTAGAATTATTATTCCTCAAGTAATAGATGAGAATCAATCGCTATTTTTGATTTTAAGTCGATTTCTCCATGTCTTCGGCACTGGTTACCAATTAAAACCGAAAGTAAAAATGTAAATATATTGGCGTTACCGGAGCATCATGTGAAAACTCTAGTTTTACATAGTAGGTATATAGTCTTATATAATTCCAATAAATAATAATAATAATAGAAATAGTCTTATATAATAGAATGAGTAGAATAGAATGAAATCAAACGTATCTAATAAGATCTTTGATATGGCTTTTAAATGTTTATTAATGTAATAATAATATAATAGCGTTGATTATTTTTCTGGTTGCTTGTCCGTTTGTTTACAAAGATTTCGACACTAGATGACGCCTTCTTCGGGCCGGGCCGAATGTCCCGTCGTCAGCTAGTTTTAAATAAAATGTAATCAAAATGTATTACTTGAAACATATGTTGCTTCGATTATGCCTTTCCCATGGGGAATAGCGAAAATCTCAAAAAAATAATATATATATTCTGCATTTTGAACCAAAAAATCAGGAGCTAGTAACCCCAAAATCTTATTGGCTCTTCATTTCGGAAAACAATTATTTTTAGTAAAGAATGAATTTTCTACGATTATCCGTTCTTGATTATCCTGGGCATAAGGAGAGTTTCTTTTCTAAAAAAAAAAATCGGGTACCATCGCCTCCGAAAAAACTCTGATCACGTTCCTACTGATTTGGTACATATCCCTGTTTATATTTTATTTTGCTAATAAAAAATTGAATAGAATTTTTTATTTGAAAATCCCCAGAAAAAATATTTATCGAAATTCAAGGGAATTTCGCACTCGTGTTTTTACTTTATTTATCTTATCAAAAAGCTAGGTTCTTTACCTTTAAAATTAAGTTAGTGTCATGCAGGCCTCGAGGCAACAGCTTATCGCCAACCAAAGGTAAATTAATCTTAATATTGTGACTTTCTAGTTTTCTAAAACATACTTTCTCTTACTCAAACTGCATGTTTAATTAACTAAAAATTAAAATTAACATTATACAGGGTTGTCCAACAATTTATTAATTATAAAATATATCATTACACAATACACAGTCATGCGCGGGTCCAGGGTGGGGCGGCGTCTCTGCACCCCCCTCCCCGCTTGGACAATTCGATCGCGACACACTTCCGAGATCAAAAGTATATCTTATATACCGGCGACCCCCCCCCCCAAATCAGAGGTCTGGATCCGCGCCTGTACACAGTGCAGTCTATTAATTATAAAAATTATGATTCTATAGTACGGTCTAAAAATTTATTCACAAAAAAATATACCTACAGGGTGAACTGAAATTTTATTGCAACAAAAATTATCATTATACATTTCCAAAAATTAATCAATAATAAATATTATCAATTTCAAAATATTTTAATTGGTTAACAATAATTATTTATCATCGATATACATCGATGTACTTCCCTGAATAATTCCGAAAAATTTTCATGGATATTTTATGTACATATCTCTCCAAAAATGCTTCGTTTCCGAGATGCATCACTCAAATGATTCAAATATTACATTTTATCAACTGTGAATCTTTTTTAAAGAATTTAATTTTTTACAAAATCAGTTAATAAAAATCTATAGGTATTTAATTTAGAGCTAGAAAAGGACGAAATTTTTTTACCAGGTTAATTAAATGACAACGATGATCGACCCAATAATTCGTCCATTGTACATTCTTAAAATACAATTTTTTAAAAGTAATTATTTTCCGAAAGTGAACTAAAAAAGCTTGTAAAATATTTTTATTTGTCCTAACTTATAAATAAATAAATATTATTGGTCATATAATCTTGTGTCTGCTGTAAAAACTTTTAAATGCTTAAACAAATAATTTTTCATAACTATCACATTTACATATACCCGAGGGGTCAACCGCGTTGGTATTAGGTGTACAGGTCTTTGGAATTATGTGGAATTATTTTGGAGTTCATTAGATAATTCCCCTTTATCTATTCTCTTTTACTTGCAAATGAAAGTGGAAGTGGAAGTGAGTGTACACAATACTAGGACGCGGTTCACCCCTCGCATATACCTATATTAAGCATTACATAAGAATAAATAAATAGTCAGTGCTCTCGGGAGGCCGGAGGATTGATAAAATCACTCGAAAAGAAAAAAGAAAAAAAAGTTTTTGCTAAAATGTCTAAAAAGTAAAGACAAACCATTTTTAACCATGATTTTGTTTGTATGTCTGTGTGGGTGTATTCCGATACCTAGGATAACCCAATATTGGAAAGTCGTAGAACGTTTTCCCTAATGCCAAAATGTTTTTAATATAAATGTTGAGAACTCATTAGATTTCGGCCTTTCTAACTTTAGAACTTATAGCTCAAATATGTAGAAAACATTTTTTAATTAATTTTATTGAGATTATAAAGCCATATCAAAATATAGGTAAATAATAAGGATACCGAGTCTTAAAAAACTTTTCACTTTTTCTTCCAATTCTTCTTATAAAGGCAAAAAAGGCCCTAACATTAAAATTTAAAGTGGTAGAATCGCAATTAAAGAATTCGAAAAATTTGGAAAAATGATGATTTATTTAAAAAAAATCATTGATATTTTTCTATACCTCCTAGAAAATTTATTTTTAATGGGTGATAAATTTTGGTTTCTAAATGTACATCAAAACTTCAATTACCGATTTAAATCTTTAGCAAATGCTATGAACTGAATTATGTCTGAGACTTTGGCGAATATTCTATTTAAAATAATACAAAAAGTTGTTAACTCAAAAGACAGAAGGATCGGTTTTTTCATGTGTATATCCAATTAATTTTCGTCCTCGGACCTGTTTTTATAAATATTTAATTAATTTATTAAAGAATTCAGAATTCTGTTGAATTTTTTTATACTAGTAAATAAAGAAACCGAGATATAAATTAAAATGTATAAATGTTTATTTAACTTAAATGAATTATCCATGTGTGATGTATTTGAACTCAAAGAGTAAACTAGACTCATTAAAATTTATCATGAAAGAACACTTTTAGGGACATCATTAAACAACTTTTAATTTGGAAAAAAACTTTTCAAATGTATTTTTAAAACGAAGCAAGGTATACACATATAGTCAATATTATAAAGATAGCTAATTATTTGAAAGCAAACACACATCCAAATAAATAAATATTTATATATTCAACTGTACGTTAATTAAATCTAAATAAAATTATTTGTAATGCTAGATCAAAAACGAAAAAAAAATCGTAAAAACACATCCTAACTAGTGCGTGTCGAACTTGCATATACAAGGGTTCTTTCTGTACGTAATATCTAAGGGAATAATTTTATTTATGTAAAAATATTAAATAACGGTTTCAACAAGCATAATTTTTCCAAAATATTTACCTCTTTTGAAAAGCATTTATTAATCTTATAATTATTTCTATTTCTATATATTATTAATTAAAAAGACATGTGTAAAAACATTCATGAGAAATTTTGAAATTTATTATTTTGTCTAAAATAAATATATATATAGAGGTAGGTACCTATAATCCAACGGTTCATATCGCCTACAATTAACCATTGACCAAATGTTTTGTAAAGCATTGATTAGATTTTGGGCTTTGTTATTTCAGAACTTATGGAGCAAACATCTGGAAAATATATTTTTTGAAAAATTTTATTCAGATTTTCATGCGTTGTCCAATCTGAATTGATTAAATTAATCAAATTATATATTTTAAAACTCACTAATAGTAGGTATATAACTAATTTTTTAATATATTACATAATATAAACTCATTGAGAAACTTATTAAATAAAAAAATACATTTTGATTGGAGTATAAATTTAATTAAAAAACAAAACAAACATAATCTGGATTATGTTTTAATTTTTAATCAAAAGAAATAATGAGAGTCATTTCTAGAGATTTATCCTCGACGAGTTCTGTAAAAATAAGTATACATTTAAATTTATTACTAAGTCTCCTCTAAGCGGTAGATTACACCTCGGATGACCAATGATAAAATTGGTAGAGATTTCTGAAAATGTTTCACTTTTTGCCACAATATTTGATTTGTGACCGAGGGGTGATCCGCTATTGGAAGTAGGTGTACACCTCTTTGAAAGTATTTTGGAAGTACTTGGAAATAGTTGGAAGTACTTGGAAATAGTTGGAAGTACTTGGAAATATTTGGAAGTACCTGGAAATATTTGAAAGTACTTGGAAATATTCGGAAGTAGTTGGGAATATTTGGAAGTACTTGGAAATATTTGGAAATACTTGAAAATATTTGAAATTACTTGGAAATATTTGGAATTACTTGGATATATTTGGAATTACTTGGAAATATTTGTAAGTACTTGGAAATATTTGAAATTACTTGGAAATATTTGGAATTGCTTGGAAATATTTGGAAGTACTTAGAAATATTTGGAAGTACAAGTGGAAGTAGGTGTACAGCATATTCGGTCGCGGTTCACCCCTCGTTTGTGACTAATAAAAAATTCGATCATTCGTAATTAATCTTCCTATAATACATGCTTTATATCAGCTTCACCTATATGTATCTATCTATGTATCTATCAATGGGACTTTCGTTAATTCCGCAAGTATTTCTCTCTAAAAATATTTCTTTGCCTATTCAATTTAAAATTATAATACTTGACCATACCCTGTATGGTAAAGTAAAAAAATTATATAACCTAATATATATATTTTTTTTTTTTTGTTTGTTTTTATTTTTTTGTTTTATATCCTATTTATTGAATTTTTTTTTTTACTTTATATCCTATATATTGTAATTTTTTTTATTTCTGTTTTCATATCCTATATATTGTAATTTTTGTTTTCATATCCTATATATTGTAATTTTTGTTTTGTTTTTATATCCTATATATTGTAATTTTTTTCTCCCTCTCCTTCGATATATTTTGTATTTTTTTTTATTTTTGTTTCATATATTTAGTATGTATCTTTCCTTTGATTTTTTTGTTTTTTTCTTGTATTATATTAATTAATTTTTTTGTAAATATTTTGGTCTAAAATTGTACAATAAAGGGGCTAAATGGCCCTACAGATACAATGTTATAATAAATAAATAAATAAATAAATAAAAAGCAAAAAAATAAATTATATTAAAAAAAAAAAACTAAAAAACATGCTTCTAAAAAGTAGAAAATAATGTAAGTAATACTTAATCAAAAAGCGTGGGGCACTTTCTCGATATTAATTAAAAGTTTCTGCGGCCCACACTTTTTGATTAAGTATTACATTATTCTGTACTTTTTAGAAGGATGCTAGTTTTTTAAAATATAATAATTATTTTATTTTTATTTTCGGGTAGAGTCAACACATAAAACTTGTGAATTTAAAAACTGGTAATTTTTTTAGCCAACAAGCTACAGTAATTACTGCGACAGACACACTTCTTAGCGAGACATGATATTGTTTGAACCAACTATTGAAAACCATACTTTTATACGTCACGTTATGAAGAGTTTTAAAAAGAATATTTCAATTTTTTTTTTAATAAATATTACAATAAACACCCAAACAAATAATTGTTTGAGTTTTCAGTTTATCTTTAGTCTAAAATTAAGCTTATTTCTGAAATTTTAATTATGAAAATGAAGGAAAATAAACAGAAAATGTATAATCTCTTGGAGTTTATAAACAATCAAGTGGTGAGCTACTCTCAGTATAATTTCTTAGTAATTTAATTAAAATTTGTATTGCTTCCTCCCTCTTCTATTCCAGGAATCGCGATCCCAATTTGGCCCAACACCCCAAAACCCACCGTGTCTGGAGTTAACTCCTCCCTTAAATAAAGAAAGGATTTTGCTATTAAAGTTGGATTTTGTTTGCCCTGAAGTTTTTAAATTAATTCTATGTGTGGTTTTCTAGAATACGAAAAATAATTACAAAAGAATAATTATGAATTTGAGACTCTACAAATAATTTGAGTATATACCTATCTTCGTAAAGAACTATTTGCTTGAGACAATAATCCAGTCAAAAAATAAACATTGTGCTTTAAATTATGCTCTAAATATATTAAAGTATTCTTTTTAATTTGTCATCAATAATATATTTACATTATTTATTTATTTTTCTTTAATACTTAAATTTCTATCTAAATAATCAAATTCATGACATAATATGCTGTGAAGTAATCTTGACCAACAGAAGAAATAAATGAAACATTATTATTTATTATATATATATATATATCCTGCGAGTTTGTTACGGCGGACGCCGTTTCTCGCTTCCCATTCTCCATGTCCTTCTGTCGGCACAGTCTTCCTCTCCAGCCCACGGGCTTGCATGGCATTTTGGATTCCCTGAAACCACGATCTAGGCGGCCTTCCACGCTTCTTCTTTCTGGGGCTGCCAGTTCCAAACTTTCTTAAGCCAGTTCATCCGCCATCCTACTGACGTGTCCAAACCACATCAGTTGTTTATATTCGATCGTGTCGATGATGTTGCCTTTGGACGTTCATTTTTTGGCGAATGTGTTCGTTCCTTATATGCCGCAGTCTTGAGACACCCGCTGAACGTCTCCAAAAATCCATTTCTAACGCCAGCAGGCGTGAACTGTTTCTCTTGGTTACCTCCCAGACTTCGTCGTAGGTCACGATGCTCTCGACGATGGTCTTATAGATGACAGCCTTATTGTTCTTCGATATTTCCTTACTCCACAGGATCGAGTTCAGCTGTCTTATTACTCGCCTGCCTTGATTTATTTTATTAGTAATATCTAGGTCACTTTTTCCTGCCTTTCCTAGTGTTACCCCCAAATATTTAAACTGGTTGGTATTTCTTATACAGTTGTTATCCAGGACAAGGTCTTTTCCCGCCTCACCAAGTGCCAGATACTCTGTTTTTTTGGAAATTAATTTCAAGGCCCCATTTTTCATATTCTTCCTTTTAGCTTTCGGAGCATATAGAAAGCGTCATCTTCGTCTCCCGCAATCAGGACCTGGTCGTCAGCAAAGAGTAAGGCATAGTGTACGATTTTCTATTTGTATGCCCATACCGGAACACTTTCTTCTCCAGGATACCAGGGCTTCAAGATATAATTTAAAGAGTGTCGGAGCAAGGGCGCATCCTTGTCGGAGACCTTTTGTTACCGGAAAATACGCGGATAATTCTTTACCTATTTTGACAGAACTGGAGCAGCCTTCGTAGAACCTTCTTGTAGCATTGATAAGGGCATAGGGTTGATACCTCCCAATTTCATGCTGTTTCATAGCTCGCCTAATGGAACGGTATCATAAGCTTTTTGGAGGTCCACGAATATCAGATGGACTGGACGGTCGCCCCAATCTCTTTTCCAGCAAGATCTTTTTTATTTATTAATAAATTATTATAGAAGCCTGTGAATCTTTACTTGAGATTGAAAATTCTCTATAAAATAATTATAAAAAATTAAAATTATACTATTTTCACTCAAAAACCAAGTCAACTGAAATTTACTTTGAAAAGGTCCTATAATAAAAACAAGTAATATTTCTTTAGGGAGCCAAAATGAAGGCCTCGTTCAAAAATTAAAATTATCAATTTATGACCTAGACACCTAGACCCTATAATCGATTTGTACGAAATTTTGCATAATGTATCATATTATCGACCTTATGAAATTGACCCACAACGTGCAATAGGTAGAGACACAAAAGAGAGAGAAAGAAGGGTGATTCAAAAATAATTTAAAATAATAAAATTTTCAAACAAAATTCGAAAAAAGCTGATATTTACAATAGAATAGTCTCATTTTTAAAAGGAGATATAATTATTTTCTAAGGGTCCGAAATGGGGGGATGGCCTCTCTCGTAAAATTAGATCATAAAATTTTCAATCCAAAAAACTAAATTAGGTGAAATTCACTTTGAAAAAATCTTATAATAAATAAATTGGCACGTTCTGGTGTGGCCATCCTCTTGACTTTACCATGCAACATGACCCATCTCTTATATTTAATATTTAATAAAATTATTTATATTCATGTAGGGGGGTTATTTTTTGCATTTTTAGATTATTGTGGGTCCACTGATTATGTATACAAAATTTAGTTGAGTTTGGTACAAGAGCCTAGATTTTCATTTTTTGACCCTACACCCCCCCCCTTTTGAGCTGTTAATTTTTGCATTTTTAGATTTCTGGGGACAGACAGATTATGTATACAAAATTTGGTTGATTTTGGTACAAAGCCCTATATTTTCATTTTTTGACCCCCTCCCCATTTTGGGCGGTTAGTTTTGTATTTTTAGACTTCTGGGAGTGCACTGATTATGTATACAAAATTTGGTTGAGTTTGCTGAAATGGCCTAGATTTTGAATTTTTATTCCCTCCTCCACCCTCCTTAATTTTGAGTCGAAGCACCAAAATCTAATCAGCTCTTAATCTCAATGCACCAAAACTACGTTTGAAATTTGGTTTTGATATTCACACTAGTATTTCAAAAAAAAGAAACAAAAAAAACCACCTTTTTCATGCACGATTACAATACTTGACCATACCCTGTATGGCTCGCTGTTTAATAAAGTAAAAAGCGACCAAAATAGGAAAGGATAAAAAATAATTTTAAAATAATAAAATTTTCAAACAAAAATCGAATTAAAGCTGATATTTACAATAGAGGAGTCTAAAATCTAATATTTATCTAATTATTTCATCTCTTTTGCCTTCAATTTTAATTCTGTTGATTCATTAAGAGTTTGTAAGATAAAGTCTTCGTTTATTTCTATTTTCCACTTTAAAACCAAATTAAATATCTAGATAAACATTGAATTGATATGTTAGTGGAAATAGTTTACTAAGTAGGTAAAGCTAAAGAAATTCCCTAATGATTAAATTAAACCAAATACTAATACTCACTAAAAACTCTGTTGGGAAATGGAAGAAGAATTTCACTCCATATTTTTTTCCTCAATTTATTTTCAAGTATACTATATTAAATTAATGATTTTAAGGAGATTTGAATTTCATAGAATGAAAAGTTGAATGGTAAATCAACTTTAAAGAGCATTTCATTTCAGGCCATTAAATTTATTAATTGAGGTTCTTTCTAAAAGGAGAATTAAGTTAAAATATAAACAAAACGTCTAAATTGAATGCTATTATAAGGCACAGTTTATATCATATTATTATTCATCAAGTATTATTATTATTATTATTTATTACTATATAATTATTTATATTATTATGGGATAATTTTTATATAAATTAATTTGAATTAAATAAAATTATTTTTAAAATACATCAGAAAAACGTTTATTGCATTCTAAATGGTTGGGGGTCTAGTGGGGACTGCGAGGTGAATTTAGGTGGGGAAAATCGAGAGAAATTTAAAACTTCGATTAACCAAACTTTTTTGTGATATTAAAATCAAAAAAAAAAAAATTCTTTAGCTGAGCATCTGAATCTAAATAATCCTTCATTTATAGATAGTCAAAGGTTTAAATTAATTAAAGCGAAACGTGACCCAAAATTACTAAGTGCAATTGAATCATTAGAAATATTAAAATTTAATAAAACAAATTATAGTTTAAAAAAACTAAAAAACACGCTTTTGTCAGTAATGAACTAAAAAGTACAAAATTATGTAATAAACTTTTAATTTTACAATATTATGTATGCATCAACCCTTGACAATATTTTGTCTTTATTGCACATTAAAGGCAAAAATATAAATTTTTATTCCATACTTCATATAATATGTAGGTATTAATAAACTTGTCTCTACTTTTTCTCCAATAACTAAGTCAAAAAGCATGGGAGGTGATTGCTCACGGTTCTGGTGGTCTCTTGTGTTTGTCAGCTACAAGCGTCTGCGAATTGGGCTGTCTGCATGACCTGTCTGGTCGGGAGAATCGGTTCTAGACATGTTTTAAGGTTAAGCGAACAATATTTTGACGTCCCCCACCTCATTGATAATAAAAGTGTAGTATATTGAATTGAAATAATAGACACTAGTTTGGGGCCCCACTTTTCAGCGGGGGTTGTTCGAGGAATTCAAGGTTCGGCCCTGACTATATAGGCACATTGAGAAACTATATTAGTTTCTGAAAAAGAGGCACAGTCGTTTAATTATTTATTATTATTTTTTGTAGATGATTTCTTTTAATGAAATAGCATTTTCATTTAATTGCCTATGCCGATCTAAGGATATATTGAGAAGATAGCTTTAAAAAACCGTGATAAAATATCTATTATACCGGGTGAGTTTTATATCTTGAGACAGTCTTATAACTCAAAAACAGTGGATTATATGGAAAAAAGTTTCAAATAAATGTTTATTTATATCAGGGGAGAAACTAAACTATGTTATTGTTTGTCGACCTAGAACAAGCTTTCAAGGGTATTTTAAAGGTCAAGTTGTGTTTTTTAAATAGAACCCTATATTTTTCTTTACGTCACCATATTCTACAATAAAAACTGAACAACTTTCATAAGAACTATTTTTTATACGACATCAAATAAACAAAATACAATAATCAATTAGATCTCAAAAAAAATCTTAATAATTATTTTTAACAATTATTCAACTTAATTATCAAATAATAATGATTAAATAATTAATTATTAAATAAATATTTATTAAATTGAAATGACACAAAAATGAAAATAAGTGTTTATAATGATATTAACACTTCGTTATACTCAGATTTAAGAGATTATTTTCTACTTAGTAGAATTACTTAAAATTCTTGAGTTTAAAAAAGTTTATTTCTCGTGTCAATCCAGTAGATAGTTATATTGTATTACTATAATACAAATGGAGCATTTTTTGTTGAAGACAGAATTGAAATGGACTTAATTTATGGTGAATGTGGAAGAAGTGTTATGCATTGAAATGGATGCCGAGCGTTTTCCTGATAGGAATACACCCTCACAAGCTTCATTTTATCGCGTTGTAAATCTGTTAAAAAAATAATGAAATTGGAACTGGAATTCATCCAGAAGACGCGATACCCTCTGGAATGTCACAGACAATAGTCGGAAAATTATTAAATTATTAATTATTATTTAATTATATATTTAATAATTAAATAATTGATTATTATTATTTGATAATTACATTGAATAATTGTTAAAAATAATTATTATTTGAATTTTTTTAGATCTAATTAATTTAATATTTTGTTTATTTGATGTCCTATAAAAAATAGTTCTAATGAAAGTTGTCCATCTCTTTTTGTAAATTTAGGCAATGTAAAGAAAAATATAAGTTTCCATTTAAAAACAGAAGTTGACCATGAAATACCCTTGAAAGCTTGTTCTACGACGAGAAATAATAGCGTAGTTTAGTTTCCCCCTCGATATAAACAAACTTTTATTTGAAACATTTTCCATATAATGCACTGTTTTTGAGCTATAAGACTGTCTCAAGATAAAAACTCACCCGGTATATAAAATCCAGCTACCCAGTTTTAAATGAAAAATTACTATATATAATTTCAAAGTACCATAATTTGGAGAAAAAAGTAAAAAAAATTTCAAGACTTGATACGTTTTCCGCAATTCCTCTGTACAATAGAGTGCAGTGTTTCAATCACGACTCTTCCAATGTACCTACCGTTCTCATGTCTGGGCTCTGTATTCAATAAAAACATAATGATATAACGGTATATTACTCGCATCTATATTAGCCCAAGAGCTGGTGACACATTTTGACTACGGATTTGACCCAACTTGAAATAATGCGTAATAGTACCGTCTATGATAGTAGTACAGGGAATGGCCAGTCTGACTGGCTGTGGCAGGTGGACCAGGTACTGCGCATGGTGTGAGTGCGGTAAAAAATACATATGTGTAATTGTTGATTCAGCCGCTGGCCCAGACAACATTCCCACCAATATAATCAAAAATTGCGCGCCTGAAATTGCTCCTATTCTCTCAAAAATTTTCAAACTTTCTTATACCACTGGCTCATTTCCAGGAGCTGGAAAACTGCAAGAATTCAACCAATAAAAAAAAAGGAGATTCTTCAAATGTAGCCAATTATCGTCCGATTGCTATAACTTCGGTTCTTTCTAAAATCATGGAAAAAATAATTAATGAGCAAGTTCTTCACCATTTAGAATCTAATAAACTAATCCATGATAGTCAATACGGCTTTAGACAATCTCGGTCCACCGGCGATATTTTAGCATATATAACTCATATGTGGAATAAAGCACTAGAGACTGGTAAAGAGACTTTCGTAATAGGCTTAGACATTTCAAAGGCCTTCGATCAAGTCTGGCACAAAAATCTCCTTGCCAAATTACCTGCATTTGGCCTCCCCCCGAGCCTCTGCAAGTTGCTTGAGAGCTTTCTCTCAAACCGCTCTATTAAAGTCGAGGTTGACGGAATATCATCCTCGTCCTTTAATACTAATGCTGGAGTTCCTCAGGGCTCAGTCATCTCTCCCACGCTCTTTATTATCTATATTAATGACCTATTAAATCTGCCCTCCAATCCAATACATTGTTACGCTGACGATAGCACCCTCCACAACGCTCAATCCTTACTAGACAATCGTGCAAACATAGCCGTCCTCAATAAATTCAGACTTAAGCATGCTAAAAAAATGGGGGATCTCACAACTTGGTAAACTTTAATGCTGGCAAAACTACAATGCTGCCTAATTTCTAGGCGCGCAGATAGGAACCTTCCGGACATTTCATTTGATTCGAGCTCATTGGAATTTCGTAATAAAATATCATATGTTAAGGTGTCACATTGGGTTCTGACCTCTCTCTTGGAATGACCATATTATCTCAGTAGCAAAAGCTGCAGCATGTAAGCTTGGCTTTCTTTCCGAACCAAACGATTTTCACCCCCACTCAACTCCTTATATTATACAAGGCTCAAATTCGCCCCTGTCTTGAATATTGCTCGCATTTGTGGAGAGGGGCCTCAAGCATTCTCTTAATACCCTAGACGCAATTCAGAGGCGAGCTATCAGACTGATAGGCGATCCTACATTAACTGACACTCTCGACTCCCTAGCCCATCGTAGATCTGTCTCCGCCCTTTCCCTTTATTATAGATATTACCATGTAGCTTTTGTTCTGACGAAAGTAAATCGATAATCCCACCAAGGGCTTCATTTGCGCGAAATACACGATTTTCTAAACTCAACACCTACGCGCTTAAACTGGATACTAATCGAACAAACGCATTCGCCAATTCATTTATCCACTATGACATCTAGAGACTGGAGACTCTCTTCCCCCGACCGTCTTTCCAGCAACATAATCTTCAATCTTTCAAGACCAGCATCCACAGATACATTCGACTTCTACCCAATCACTAAATCTCCCATTATCTTCACGTTACACGGGTCCACCACGGACTACAGAGGTTGTACCTTCTTGGTGCAACTTCTTCTTGCTATCAGTATCATTATAAAAAAAAAAAAAAAAAAAATGTGGTAAAAATATTTTTAGCCCACAATGAAATTATAAAAATTATAATTTATAGTCAATTATAAACATAATATATTCACTCCAGACCATTTGAGTGGTGGAACGTGGAACGAGACCACCCCAAAGTGTATTATTACAACATGAAAAAATATTTGATGCTATTTTTTCATGTTGTAAAAATACACTTTGGGTGGTCTGGTTCCACGTCCCACCACTCAAATGGTCTGGGAATGAATATATTATGTTTATAATTGACTATAAATTATAATTTTTATTATTTCACTTTGCGTCAAAAATATTTTTTAACATATATGTATTTTTTACCCCACTCACACCATGCGCAGTACCTGGTCCACCTCCTACAGCCAGACCAGACTGGCCATTTCCCTGTACAACTACCATAGACGGTACTATTACGTATTATTTCTAGTTGGGTCAAATCCGTAGTCAAAATGTGTCACCAGCTCTTGGACTATATTAAATATTAATTAAAACAGGTATAGTAGGGAATTGGACAATAAATAAAAAAGGAGTTTTATTAAATGGGCCAGACGTTTCGTCGATTTATTTCGAGTTCCTCAGTGGCCAATCTTATCACTATTTGTCAAAAGACAATTCCACTATGCGCGGAAACATCTTTAATCTTTTTTATTAATTCTACAATACATTCCCATTGGTCTCAATTATTGAACTATCTTGAACTTATTTCACCTTTTTTTAACAATTAAAAAACCAAAAAAATTGTATGTTGTTTTTAAACAGATATGACGTTTGCTAATTGTAACTGTATCTCATAATGATATAATTTTCAAGTTGTTTACGATTTCCTACGTATTTTTTATGGCATTCATAGACCAGAAATTTAACTCGCACAAACATGATGTCACAAAGGAAATCACAAAAAATATGAATGCTAAAAAATAAGCTAAGTTCTCTTATATGTATTTCATGATTACCCCAGGGGTCTCCAAACTTTTTAGAGATAGGACCACATGTGAACTCATTGCAAACTATTGGCGGACCGGATATACTTAACATATTATACAGAAATGATTATATTAATAATACGCTATCTAATCGAAAATATCTTCCTCTTTTCTCCAATTGGGTTTTAATTTTAATGGATAGTTGTTTTTTTTTATTTATTTAATGTCACCGGGAACAAAGCCCATTTTAGACAGCACATAAGTAGAGAGGATAGTTGTTATTTAAAGGATAATTAAAAAAATGCCCGTTCAAATCATCAATAACATTCGGCCTTAGCCATTAATTAACCGTCGATTAAAATGCATTCAACGTATACCTATAATTACTGACAGACTTAACAATATCATGGAGAGCAATGAGTAAGAGCCCAGGGGAAGGGTTGTGTACATTTAAGCAATCGAAGAAGCATACCTAAGGCTATTTTGTAATTCGATCGTGAACACCGTCCAGGTGTCTCTGGTAACAGCGTCTATTTGCTCTGGTACGCCCAGAATAGAACCACTCGAGAGATAATACAATCACTCAAAACAGACATGAGCATTATACTGGAGATCTATATATTCATAAGTGTACCTATAGATGCAGACCACTCTACTCCGAGGGCAAATGATTGCCACGCTCTTTACAATGCTTCACATGGCCATTAACTCCAATTATATTATTAACTATTTTTTTATTCTTTTCTTTTATCACAAGTTTCTTAAAAATACCCCAAGCGATTTTTTATATTAATTAAGAGTAGTATTTACCTAACTAGAAAGTTATTTGAGAGTGTCAGATTTTAAAAAAATACTTTGAGTTTTCAATTCAACCGATTGATCTCAAATTTGACAGACATTTTTTACACGCTTTATATTGAAGCTGCACCTTTTATGTAGTTATCTATGAATGTATCATCAATGCTTGACTTTTGATCTGTTAGAATTCCGCAAACATTTCTCTATAAAAATAATTAAGGTAGTTGTTCCGCCATAGTGCGTTTTCTTAGGAGTTTTTTGAAATTTAGATAAATTATTATTTAAATACTTCTGCATCGATTGGTGGCAAAACGAAATTTCTGAACAATATAGTTCGGAGATATTAACTTTCAAAAATCGAGTTTTTCAGGATCTTTAACATTGTACTATACGAGATATCGGAAAATTTACATACATATTTAATTATAATTAAGAAACCTTTCTTACCATTTTTATAAAAAACTAAACCAACATTAAACAATAACCAATACATATTTTAAGACAATTTTGATTCATAGTTATAACACTGTTTCTGAGATAATAAGGAATAAATAATGAAAAATGTTTTAAAAAAATTTAGACTAAAAACAATTTGGTAACAGCGCATTTATTTAACCAGCGAAAGATGCATGCGCTAGATTTTTTCAAAATTATAATTTTCATAAGGTGTAACGTAGGCGTTGATTACATTTGTTAAAAAATAACAAAAAAGATTTTTATAGAAATTTAAAATGTATTTTATCTGTCATTTTAATATAAAAATAATATCATATCTCTTACAATGGTGCCAAATTTGTCAAACGAGCACGAGATTGGCTAAAATTGGTACATAGACAGCAAAAAGTTTTGGGCTTATGAACTATGAATCCTTATTGTCTGTTCTATATACTCTAGCATTAACATTTTGCTAGTATTGTCGCGAAACAACTACCTTAAGACTAAAAAGTAAAAAAATAAATTAAATTAAAAAAACCTAAAAACACGCTTTTAAAAAGTACAAAATAATGTAATAAACATAATGTCAAAAAGAGGGGTGCACTTTGTCGAAATTAATTACAAATACATGCTTCTGCGGCTCACACTTTTTGACTTTATGTTTATTGCATTATTTTATACTTTTAGAAAGGTGTTTTTAGATTTTTTAATATTTTTTTCATTAAGTACTCGTATATAATTCCAGGAGATGTCGTGAAAAATCATAAGAAAAAATTTCATCCAGTAAGTATAGCTAAGGTCCACCCACTCTACTGTACTGTAGACACTGTTAGTCAAACGCTCGGAAGTTGGACAAATGTTTTTTTGTCTGTGAACTGGAGAAAAATGATTTTCAGCGATGATTTTTTTCTATCTCTGTTTCTGTTTGTCTGTCTGGTCAAAAATGAGCCCCAGGGTTTTGAGGTCTGTTTGTATGAATAATGAACGAATGAATGAATATCTACAATATCTCAAAAACGAGAACATCGAAAAATCTCGTTCTGATGAAAAATGTTTGTAATTCTAATGAAAACAGCGAATTTATTATCTCTAGCTATAGAACGTAGAAATTATCATTATTTAAGTGATTTTATTAAGATTTTAAGGTTGTTGTGATAATATAGGCATAAATAAATAATGAGATGTTATTTTTTTTTTAAATTTCAATATTGTTAAATTAATCAGATTATTTAATTTAAAATCCCCCAATATTTTATTACAATGGTAGTTTATATATTTAATAAAATAAAATAAAAAAATCAAATTTACACAAAGTTATTTTTTCTGTTTTTTATATGACTTCGGGAACAAAGCATATTTATTTAATCTTATACGTTTATTATTTTTTAAATTAAAATTAAGAGGAGTTTTTGTGGTGTTTCACAGAAAATCTCACCTTAATTTTAATTTACATAATGTTTCACTATAAACTAAAACTGCACTCACTTAGTTTTATTATTTTTTATTTTAAATATGAGTTTATTTAACTGTCTATGCGTCTTAAGTTAATTAAACTAAAAATAAGTTTAACTTGATTTTACAATATTTTTGACATCTTCAGTGGTCATTTAGCCCTAAAATCTACTGGATTCGACGAGTTAAATTCATTTCCGGGGTGTGTGCTGATCACATTACATTATGTGATATGTTAATTGCAATAGGTCACTGCTAAAATTTTCATTTGGCGATACATTTTTCCCAAAACGACAAAAGTGTAAATACAAAAGATAGTCAGAATTAAAAAGTCAGTTAAAAATTGAATCAAATAAAGGTCGATTAGGGGTTAATAGAAAAATAGAAAATATCATTGTATTTATATTTGTACAAAATTAATTTATTCCCATAGTTTCTATATAAATCATAACGATTTTTTGTACTACTCATCTGTATATCTTTGAGCAACAGAGAACTTTAATGAATAAATAAATCAAGGAAGTTTAAAAAATATAATAATATAAACTTACATAGGCGTCCCTTTTTGTTTGTTCTATTACAATTATATAATATGTAAAATAGAGGGGTTTGAGTACAATTTCATGAAACTCTTGAAGGGGTCGACAGTCAAAGAAGTTTAGCAACCAGTGCTTTAAAGCAGCCTCATAATAAATTTCAAGCAATATTACCTCCTTAATTGGGGGGAATTGTGATACCTTGAAATGAAACGAGGTTTGTGTAATTTTTTAGTTTTTAGATCTATTTATTTCTCTATTCTACAGGAACGTATCAATAAATTTCATTAAGATTTTAATTCTGGGAATCTTTTAAAATTACATATTATTTTAAAATAAATAAGCTTAAATCTATTGCAAAATGATTTTTTACATTGAATTTACTTATAACAAAAATAAATAATAATAATAATAATAATAATAATAATGAATTTATGATCTAAAACTCAAGTACTTAACGAGAGATCCTAAATTCTACGCAGCTATGAAGAAGAGGTGACGAATTGATTGCCTATATTCAGGCGTTCGGTGCGTACAAGGATAGCATTTTTCTTTAGGAGAAAATCTAAATGTTTTCCAATATTGTTTAGGAATAATCTATACCAATTTAAGTATAGGTATAATATTTCTAAAGGTCTATGAATGAACCCTTCAGAGGCTAATGAAATTAAGTTTATAAACCAAAAAAATTATGTTATTCAAATCCAAAATTCATTAGAAAACAATTTCAGAAGAAATAAAAAGAAGGCTCTACTGAAGAAAACCAGAGCCAGGAGTTTTGCACAAAAATAATAAACCTAATTTGTTGGTTAAGAATTTTCGAAAATGTATAAATTTTCCAAAAGTGGGCTTGAAATCGGATGAGCTTCTGAACTACTCATTTAGGTATATACAAATTTAAATTTACTGTTTGTGATTTCAAAATATACTAATATCGTATTATAATTATTATTCTTTCTTAAAGCAACAAATTTTAGATAAATTCACCATAATTTGGCAAATTATCTTTTAAAGCCCTTAAGTATGTATTGATATTGATATTATAAAGGCCCAAATTATCTATTGTGTGTGTAGACTATTGTATTTGAAAAACCATTAGAAGTGTTTACAATTCCAAATTATCAATTCTTAAGTTACAACTAAAGGTCAATGTAGTTAAAAATCTTAAAAAGCCATTGTTAAGGGTGAATGAGAAGCAGTCCTAGTGAAATGGCCTAACCGTGATTTTGAATTTTTTCACCTAATGGTTGTTAAATGACTTGGCGTTCAATGTACTTATATACAGGACTGTAAAGAAATGAGTGTGCTTGAAAGAAATACTTTAATAGGATTTCTTTTAAAGAAGACAATAAAAGAGTGTGTTTTCTACTGGGAAAATAAATGTTTTAATTTATTTATTAAATAACGAGACTATAGTTTCTTTTACACATCAATTCCTGTAAAAAGATT
>JALMQS010000353.1:1414956-1469436 GCA_024734495.1 Forficula auricularia
AAAAAAAGCTCTAATAAGTGAACATCAGAAAAAAATTATATTTTTCGAGATAATAATTGTTTGTCAAAATGTCCGTTATGTCTGTTAGTCTGTGCGTTGCAAATTTTGTGGACGAGCTAGCTCAAAAGCTAGTGTGAATATCGAAACCAAATTTCACACGTAGTTTTGGACGCGAATTGAAGATTAAGAGCTGATTAGATTTTGGTGCATATCGACCCCAAAATTAATTTGGGGTGGAAGGGGGGGGGGGGTATTAAAAATTAAAAATCTAGGCCATTTGAGCAAAGTCAACCCAATTTTGCCATGTACAGTAGTGGGACCCAAAATCTAAGAATGCAAAGAGCTAACCGCCCAAAATGAGGGGTGTGTGGGGGGGGAGTAAAAAAAAAAGAAAATCTTGACATTATAAGAACTCAGCAAAATCCAAACGTTAACCGCACCCGAAAAGGAGGGAAGTCAAAAGAATGAAAATCTAGGCCCTTGTACCAAAAACTCAACCAGAATTTTGTATACATAATCGGTGGGCAAGGAGGATCCGCGCGCCGCCCCCCCCCCCCCATAGAGGCCCATTTTTTTTTTTAATTTTAAAATTGAAAATAAAGTTCTATATATATGTATATGTGTGTGGGGGGGGGCGTCTCTGACCCCCCGCCCCCGCTTGGATCAATTCGATCGCGACACACTTTCGAGATAAAAAGTATATCTTATATACATCGGGCACCTTATATACATTCTCCCCTCCCCCATAAAAAATTCCTGGATCCGCCCTTGTCGGTGGGACCCCCAGAAGTCTAAAAATGCAAAAACTAACCGCCCAAAATATGTGTGGGGGGGGTGTAGGGTCAAAAAATGAAAATATAGGCCCTTGTACCAACCTCAATCAAATTTTGTATACATAATCAGTGGGCCAACAGTAATCTAAAAATGCAAAAATTAACCCCCCACCACTACATGAATATAAAATTTTTTTATTAAATATTAAATATAAGGGAGGGGCAAGGTTGTATGGTAAATTCAAGTGGATGGCCACATCAGAACACGTCAGCTTATTTGATTTTCTGATTTTCCATTTGCTCGCTGTTGATCTATAATGTATTTTTTTGTGTTGTGTCTTTTTCAATGAACAAATAAAATATCTATCTATCTACCTATCTATCTCTCTATAATAATTACTACTATAAAGCAAAAATATCGTCATATGAGACGGGGCCTGGGGCGATGTGGAACCTAAATCCGCCACTGGTGGTAAATACCATATCTTGAAAATTTCAAATTTGTCTTTCATTTAGTTTACTAGCTACACACTGCTCTGACATACGGACATACGGTCTAACAGACATTATGTTTGTAAGGAAGCCTAAAAAAGAGGTGTTTAAAACTCTCAGTTAAAAAGATTATAACTCACCCTTTTCCAAAAGAAATTCAAATAATATATTAATTTTAATTTATAGTACATATTTCTATTTCTAATATAAAAGAGATTAAATTATATCCCATATACTTTTTCAAACAACGATCAGATTAGAATGTCCTATCAACTCAAAGAGAAAATGATTTGATCTAAATTGACATTATCAGAAAAGAAAAAAGTGAAATTACATATGCAATGAATGTTATTTTCATGCTATTTCATCACATAATCTAAAACAGTACTATTACCTATATGTACGAGTCAAAACACGTTTTATATATTGACATTAAACAACAACTAGATATACGTAGGTATAGTAAATGGATACGTAATTATAGTTATAGGACAGATAAGGTGCTATGGGGTATTGCATAATTCATACTATTTTTCTCTCTTTTGTGATTTTCTAACTGAAACAGGTTTTATTCTATAAAGGAGTTCTCTTTTAAAAATATTTTTTATCAAGGCATTTATATTAAGTCGACTAAATACTAGAGTGAGACTCGCATACTGAGGGTTACATGCCTACGTGGGCTTTCAAAGTTACTTTGAGATTACAAAATTTGTTCTTATTTTTGTTACGATAAGGGAAAGAATGATGGAATTCCAGAGGAAAGTATTCATGGTTGCTCAAGTTAATTCACTTTTAAAAGTACAAAAATCATCTTAGAGCGGCCACTTTGGATCTCTCTGACGGGACTCGGCTTTAATGAGAAATACTGAATTGATGCCTCGTAATAATGGAGTTTCGATTTTTCTAGGGGGGGGCAATGAGTTTTGTAGGTGGGGCACTTCCCCCCTCCTAACTACGCCCATGCTTTCTAACTCGATTCACTAGATTCGGTGAAGACGAAATCTAAAGTGTGAAGTTTCTTCTTAATGGCCTGATCTCAACAAAAACTCTGCCCAGATTAGTAATTGAGATCCAAAGGGTGAACCGCGACCTAAAATCGTGTACACCTACTTCTACTTCCACTTTCATTTCTAAGTAGAAGACAATAGATGATAATAGATTATCTAATGAATTCCAAAGTAATTCCAAAGACGGTGTACACCTAAATCCAATCGCGGTTCACCCCTCGTTGAGATCTATATAACGATGACAGACAATGTGAATCACAATTGAACACCAAGACAATCGTTATACAGATCTTGGACGAAACAAACATTTGAAGAAATAAGGGGAAACTAGTTTGCAATATTGTGAGTATATTTAATTAAAAAAACATCAAAAAAAATCACTTCCACTAGACATTTTTCTTCAGTCTTCTCTTTCTCTTCTTAGACTTCGCCACTTGAGGATTTGTAAGAGAATTAGAAAAATTGCGCTCAGAGCAGCAATTGATGAAAAAAAATTTTCGTTCAATGCAATCATCTCTTACAAGTATTCCATAATGACTATAATATCTGTAGTAGCTAATTTAAAATGGCTAATTCTAAAGTAAATACAATATTCGGGATGAATGGTCCGCTAATTCCCCATCATGATTTATTGATCTATCCTAAAGGAGAATGAAAAAATAAATTTTGAATTAAAAAAAAAATAATAATAATAATTTTGGCCGAAAATTGAAAAACTTGGGCCTCTTGGCTGAGAACAAAGAGTTTTCGAAGATCCGCAGTGGATAAACGAACCGAGGGCGCACAGTCCCTGCCTATTTCTGGTTCAATATACGAAAAATTCTCTAATCCCTCACAAGATGGGTGGAGAACTCCTAAAGAATTAATTACAAATTTATAATTCCAGCAGAAAACACTTTTTTATTTTTCTCCTTCGATTGAATATCAAGTTGCAAACAGGACACAACTTAACGCTAATTATTATTAATAAACAACATAATCTATAATTCTATAAATTGAGACGAGTGAATCCCACGGTGTTCAACGAAGTTCTCAGAGCCCTAGATCTGTTTTCCTCTCCAAATTTTCTAAATTCTAAATTCATTGTTTTTATATTAATACTTATTATATATGATAGTTGTGGGTTTATCGAAGTCCAACGATGTCAGAGATGATCTGAAATATCTGACTAAAGCATCTGTATATATTTCTAAATTACTCAATGAGATATAAATTAAACTTGAAAGTTCAACGAATAAATGTTGAATCTAATCAGAGACTTTGTTTAGAGACTACTCAAAATTAATTTAATTAGGCAAGGCTGATATGTGAAGCTTAAAGATTTTAGTCTAATTATTATTGTTACTAATAGATATCATGTTCAAAAATCTGTCTAATGATAATAAAAAATAATATTCAGTCAATTGAAATTCTATATTACGATTCAAAAAATACTAAAGTATTTAATAATTTAAGTATTAAAAAAAAATTCTAAACTAAGAAATCAAAAAAATCAGAATTTTCATCTCGCATCTATTTTTAAAAAGTTTGATAAATTTCAAATTAATTTAACTAGTTCATACTTTTGCTTATCACATAACAAATACTATTAAACAAAGCTATCAGAGTCAAGACCCAGGCAAGCGATCGCAATACTACATTATATTCTATAGAATATACCTAAGTATTAAATTAAAAATAAAATAATACTAAATGTGTGTCCTCTTTGGAATTCAAAAGACCAATCAATATATCAAAGATGTTAATGAAATTGTTGAATTAGGTAATGAAAAAGAATTCAAATATTTTTATGAAACATTCATTTTGGTTGTAGAAAATCATTATGATAATAAATAACGATTCTTTTGGGTGATATATTTTTTGATCTTTTTGTTATAAAAAAAGTCTGGCTCACCAAGCTCCAGCTCCATCGATGTCTCCTCCTTGCTATCTCTTCTCGACGATATCTCCTGAAAATGGACACAAGTGGAATTCAAAAGAAAATAAAACCGATTCTTCAAAAAAATTACCAAGACAAGAAATAAGCATAATAGTGCGCAACATGAAAAGGTAGCAAAATAATTATTATCTTATTTAGTTACAGCTAAACGACGAAATATTAACATGAAATTACTTCTTGAAGTCAGTTGCAATAAAAAATATACCTATAAGCGAGCTACGCGCCTAAACTTGCTAAGTAAGATCCGTCGATTAATTTTTTTGAAGTCAGTTTTATTTTTTTATAAAAATTATTTTTATTTTTCTCTTTTTAGTGATGTTATTAATAGTGACTTAATATATATAATACCTTGCATGTATCTCGTAAGAGAAAGCGTGCGGGCGAATGAATCCGAAAAATAATATATAAATTTTTATTAAAACTCAATTTTTTTTACATTAATTAATGTATACCTTGTATTTTAACTTCGACTCCGGAGATTTCTTCTCCACCATCGAGTGTCCTTGATCTCATCTTTAGTCCTTGTTTTTAATAAGAGGAAAAAAACGAATTAAAGAAAAAACCTCTTTTCCGATAATTATTCAATCATTTTCTCTCCCAGAAAATAATAATGAAATTCAATTCATAAATGTAGAAATTCTCTCGAAACGTTTGCGGATTTTAAATGAATGTTTTAAGATTTTTTTATAAAATATTTTATTTATTATAATTTCGATTATTTGGTCATAAAAATTGGAGATTTACGTTATTTCTTCATTGATCATATCTTCAGAACTTGACCAAATTAATATAGCACCACCCCTAAGGTACCCTCTTTCGAATAAAAAAAGAATCATTAAAATCGGTTCATAAACAAAGAAGTTATGCCTGAACAAACATATAAATAAACTGCAACGGATCGTTGCTAAACTTTATCCAAATTCATTTGAAATATTAATATGTTTATTCCTTTATTATTAATCAGATATCACTTGCAATTTGCAGTTCATGTTGACTTTAATTCAAAAATATGATCGATTCTCATTTAATAGTCGAGGAATAACCATTTTATATTGGATTTTTGACGTTTCGGTTTTAATTGGTAACCATTGCTGAAGACATGGAGGAATCGACTTAAAATCAAAAATAGCGATTGATTCTCATCTATTACTTGAGGAATAATAATTCTACATTAGATTTTTGACGCTTCGATTATTATTGGTAACCATTGCTGAAGACATGGAGGAATCGACTTAAAATCAAAAATAACGATCGATTCTTATCTAATACTTGAGGAATAACCTTATTGAATTCCATTTTTGATGTTTTGACTATTAATGGCAACCTCTACTGAAAACGTGGAAGAATCGACTTAAAATCAAAAAGACTAAATTCTTTTATGGCAAACAACTCAAGCTTGACTTTGAAGCCAAATATAATAAATAGTTAAATATTTAAAATAAAACAAAAAAAGATTATTATTTTCAATAATATAATTAAGGGAATAATTTTTTCAATCATTCTTATTATTATTATTTAAAAAAATCACTAAACTCATTCAAAGTTTAAAAATAGAAATAGAATATCTACTAACCTTTAGTGGTGCTCTTCGGAGCATCTCTTGTGAAGATACCAAAACCAAAATGTCAAGCAGAATGAGAATTTTCTGAAAAATAATAATAATAATAATAAAATAAGTATTATTTAATTATTATTTTTAATGTATATTGAAAATAAAGTTGATAAGCTTTACGAAGCAGAAGAATCTAAATTCATCCTCAAAATTAAAAATATTTAATTTAATTTTTTAAAACACCTGAGGCTTCGAATTTTACAAATGAGAAAATAATTTCAAATAAATGTTACTTTATGTTTTGATTTTAGCCCAAGGTTCTATTCTGATAATTATAATAGTTTGTTTTGGAAAATATTGATTTAAAAATAAATATAATATAGAGAAGCTTACCAAGATGCTGCAAATCTGGGCTGATCAGAAGCACAGTGGTTCCCAACGGACATCCTACGCCTCTGGTATTTGCCTGAAGAATAAAATACATTTATAATAAAAAGCCGTTAGCTGGTACTCTTATCATCCAACCACTCATCACAGACACAATTAATAAGAAAAGTTCACTTTTTATGAATTTTGATATTCTTGAAATTTAGTTTTGTCATTTTTTATACATTCAAGAGAACTCCTATTATATGTCAAATATTTCCAATAAATAATTGCAATCGAGTAAAGACAATAGTGGAAAACGAAAGAAATTATTTTTCAAAGAATGAACGGTTTTGAAATCAAAATCGATGCTTCGTGTTTTGGAAGAAAAAAGATAAATAATCGCTGTTTGATAGAGATAATCATTTGGAAAAGATACATTTATTTTACATTTCGAGAAAAAATAATTACCCAATATAGGTAGGTATGTATAATTTAAAAAAATTAAAATAATTTCTCAAACTAATAAAAAATACCTAATAAATATTTTCATGATTTGACGATTCAAACCGACTGACTACTCTTTAGATATTGATCAAAAGAATTAAAAAAATTTCATTATTGTATTAATAAATTAATGCAATATAAATACTAGAGAGAATACATATTCTAATTTAATTTATTTAAGAATCAATCTATTCACCTCCGGAATAAGATCTTTAGCCTCATATAGGTACCGTGTATCTGTGAGCAATGAGTATTGTAGAGGGGCACTACCCCTCTAACTACGCCCATGAACACAAGCTTTAGATATACATATAATAAATATAAACAAAAATATACACATTCTGTAAAACAGGCCTGCAAGTTAGTTAATTATTTATTAAAGCAAGTTAGTTAATTATTTATTAAAATACTAACGTTATATAAACCACTAGTCAAAAATATATTTACATCAGAAAGAAAAATCGCTACTATCTAATTACCAATTCGTTAATAGAGCTTTTCAAAAGCGACAAAAATACGGTTAAATGTCCATTAGGGTTGTCTTTATTTTGGGTATTTTCGAATTTTTACGCTGACAGAAGCTCATATGGTTCGAAATAAAAAAAAATATCCCCCAAGTTTCAATTCTCTATCTCAATTTTAACCTGTGCCGCACAGCGATTCAAGTTTTCCATTTACATAACATGGAATTTTTGGCATTGAACGATCAATTTATTATCCAGGCTAAAGTAATTGTTCAAAAAATTTGAAACTCTGTAGACTTTATCCTTATAATAGTATCTGTACCCCTGGAATTTTTACAGATTTTTAGTTATTATAATTTTCGAGTCTGTAACTTATATAGGAGTATTTTATCTAGCTGTAACTCCAAAATTTAGGGTCAATTCTAAAACAAACCCAGGAAGATGGAATTCTACACCCTGTTGGATATTTTTCTAAGTTAACAACCGGTCAAACAAAAAAAAGAAATAATGTATTTGCAATGTCTTGCGATTAAAGAGGCAATTTTTTTTTTTTTTGGCTTTCTCGGATTCAACCATTACCAACCATTTTACGATACTAAATATATATTCTAGTTTATTCTCAAATATGTAGGGATCAGATTAATGTTGGATTACCGAGAGTCGGGCTTGAACACGTTTGATTTCACGAGGCATGTACTTTATCCAAAGAGGCAATTTTGTAGTGGCAACACTATTTAATACATAAATAGTTTAATGTGACGTCGGATCATAAACCATTACAAAACCCTAAATCAAAATCAAGATCAGATGAATAATTAAGAGGTTTGATGTTGTATTTATCTAAATATAATTTTAAAATTATTTACAAACAAGGTAAAAATAATATAGAAGCTGATGCTTTATCAAGGAATCCAGTTCTAGAATGTTTTGAAAATGAAGATGATTGTTTGAAATTAGTTAATATTATTCATTTAAAAGAGATAATTATGGATCAAAAATCTTAAAGATCAGATTGAAAATTCTAAGAGGACTTTTAAAAATGGTGACGTTAATTATAAAATATTAAAGAATAGAAAAAGAATGTACATTGTATATGATAGGAGAGACCGTGGCACATTTTCCATAGGGGCACGTATTCCGATTCGATTTAGTTTTTAAATAAGCTGATAAATGACTCAGGTCTTGAAATCTATATCGAGAGCCACAAATAATCCTTCAAAGAGCCGCATGTGGCTCGCGAGCCGCAGGTTGGCCACTTCTGTCATATACTAAAAAATGGTTTCTTTTTTCACATAGATATGCGTTTGTTTTGGAAATAACTTACACCGATACTACGTGTTAAACTTCCAAAATGGCTACAGGGCAAGTTTTCCAAAAGCATACTGGGCATGTTCTCACTATTATGCCTTTTTAGTTTACAATAAAAAATACATATTAAGTAACAAGCAAAATTTATTACCTGTGTTTTATAATTTAAGTAGTAGGACATATAGGGCGGGTCACAATTAAACAAAACTAGTGACAAGGGGATTTTACCCAAATCAGTTAATGACCCGCCCTATGAAATTTTAACTTTATTGTAAAATGCCATATTTGTAACTCAAACCAAATTTGTAACTCTTTTCTCTAAGAGGAGGCCCCCTCCTGCGCGGCCCAATAAAGAAAATATAGTTAGAAAATTTGGCCACGTACATTTGCCCCGGTCTCCCCTATATCAGAAAAGCTGGGACTCGACTTAATAAAGAAAATTCATCAATCTTATGGACACATTGGTAGTAATCTGATAGGTGAAAAATTAAAACCTTAATTTAATAAATAAATTTAAATAAATTTAGTTTTTCAGAAATACGGATAAAATGATTAACAAATTTTGTAGTGATTGTGATTTCTATATATTTCTATTATTTAAATAAAATAAAAAAAGGTGAGCTCTTTATTGAATAAATTGGAAAGTTTAGCATCTTGTTCATTTATGTTTAAATTATGATCAAATAGTTGCGTAGAGTGATTGGTAAGTGTGTGCTTTCATTATTAATTTCCCTGACGTCGTATTTCTTGCTTAGCAGTCGGGATAGAAGTAAACACTCGGTTGATGTATAATGTGGCGTCATTGTCTACCCAGTACCCACGTCACGATGGTTGTCATGGAAGCCTAGAAGGAGACATCGATCTTAAGATGTCCATCCGACCCCACGTTTAGCTATTTTCTATAGTCTTCCCTTCACCCCAATCGGGAATAATATTTCCTTTATTGAATTTCAAAAGAAATCTTTGATTTCGCCTTTAATGCACGTTTCTATTCAAGTCAAAATTTCTTCGGGGAAAAGGCAAGCAAGCATGGATGACTAGAATAGAAAATAATATCAAATGGCTTGAAGGGATATTAGAGTTGATTGAGGTCGGAGTCCATAAAATGAGAATGTAACCTTTTATGGAAAAGGATATAAAATTATATTATTAATGTAATTGTTTGTTAAAGTCTAACATAAGCTAATGACAATGTTTTCAGCAAAATCAATGACCCATAACTTAGATTTAGAAATAAAAATAAAATCACCTGATATGGTCACCATAAGACTTTAACATTAGTTTCTCCCTTATTTGAAATCAACGATGAACGACACTCCTAATTTACACCGCCTTCCTTTATATCAATCGGATTAAAATTTATACACGACTAATAACTAATGAGTTGAGACCGGATTCCTATGCAATTGCATATTTTGTCTGCCGCCATATACGACCCAGGAGATCAATTATCTATCCGAATCATGCATCTAGGATACTATAGATTAAATTTTATAATGCATATATGAATAATATTGTATAAAATTGCATAATTAAAGGATTTTTACAAATATTGTATATACAGATGTTTTAAAAGTAACTTTTCAGAGGAAGAATGAAAAAAAGAAGAAATAAAACAGAGAGACATAATTTTACGGAAGATAATTTAAAAAAATACTTGTATGTAAACTTGTATAAATTATTCACAATTAAAAGCAAATTTTAATTATTTTTGAGATCCTATGTTATTTCTTTATTAATTTATTATTTGTATGTCAATAAGAAAAGATTGTTAATTCGCGCAAGTTTTACGTAATAAAAGTTCATATTTGACACTTGGTGTCTATAATTTTATTACTTTCATAGCACTTCTTCAAATATATATATAATCTTTTTGTCTTTAATTTTAATTTTTAGTGCATAAAAAATCTTTTTCTGAATATCTTTGCATATTTCAAAGTATATTTCATATTACTTGCATATTTCAGCATTTTTAACTGCATATTTTGG
Organism: Forficula auricularia; assembly: GCA_024734495.1. Classification (NCBI taxonomy): domain Eukaryota; kingdom Metazoa; phylum Arthropoda; class Insecta; order Dermaptera; family Forficulidae; genus Forficula; species Forficula auricularia. Next base: position 1,425,354 of record JALMQS010000353.1, read on the forward strand.
CAGTTTATACTGCATATAAATTCCGGTCTCTACTTATGAGACTTGATAAGTAGACCAATTAAAAAAAAATGATCGTTAGAGCCGTTTGAGAAAATCAGAAAAAAGAAAAATCTTTCATGTAAATGTCAACTTCCGGTGTTCCGATTTCAACCAAAAAGTTGCTGTTTTCCTTCTAGCCTGTATCGATCTTAAGTTTTGAATTTCGTAGCTCTAAAACTTATGGTTGTCAAAAGGGGTAAATTCTTACGTACCTACGTACATCCGTGCGCACTGACCAATGAATTTTTGCTCACTTTTTAACCGCTGGGACCATAATATCCGGTTTCTTCCTCCTAAAAGTCATAAAGTGAAATTAACTTTTTCCACCTTGGAGATAGAAGCTCTCAAAGAGTCAGGACCCAGGTAGGCGATCGCCGAAGGATAAACCGCGATTGGAATTAGGTGTACACTTCTTTGGAATTATGTGGAATATTTTGGAATTCATTAGATAATGCCCCTTCATCTATTGTCTTCTACTTGGAAATGAAAGTGGAAGTAGGTGTATACGATATTAGGTCGCGGTTCACCCCTCGGCGATCGCTATATCATAAATAACATGATATATAGAATATATATTTGAAAGTAAAAATAATTAATATAATTATTTAGAATTAGAATTTCGAATTATAATGTAAAATCAACATAGCAAATATTGAATTGAATTTGTAAGTTTCTACTATGTTAAAAAGCTAAAAATTTAAATTATCTTAATCAGGTTTTAAGATTTCAATTAAGAAACCAGTTAATATAATGGATTCAAAATATTTATATATGTCCATCCAAGATGAAAAAGATAAGTAGATGTAGATGTGAAATTAACATTCGGTGTTTAAATATGAATGGAGTTTGATGATCGGAACCCTTCTCCCTGGAATTAAACCCATGTGCCGATGAAGCGGGTTGTCTTTTATCATTCATTCGGGTTCAATTACCGAGGACACTCTTAATATATAAGTACCTGGAGGCACCGAGCGATGCTCGGTAACTTCTTCCTTCAGTTAAAAGCTTTATTTTAATATTATTTTTAATTTAAAATTCTGATAAAAATGTCGATTTTTATTTGAGAGCCGTTTTCAAACTAAAAAAAATACAAATATATATAATATTCGTCAACTGTACTCCCCCCCCTCCACCCCGCTCGACCCCATCCCCGAAACTTCGCCCTACCCCGGGTCCCCCACCACTGCACCCCACCCCCTGCACCTGTTTTGATTCAACCATATGATTCATTTTTATTCATCCAATTGTCAATAAATAAAACCTATTATTTTTCAGAAAATTGAGACCTGCTTATGCGAAATATATTTTTAAATAAATTCTTGATTATTTTTTATTCTATTAAATAAATAAGGTTCTTTATAAAAACAATTATAAAACGTTTATTAATGGTTCTAACGTTTAGGGAGAACAAAATATGTTAAAATCCACAATCACAATAGTTCTTTAAGGCCTTTGAGAAAAATGGATTGACCCGACCCATTGTCTGTCTGGGTACAAAAGTAAACAAAAGAGAAACTTTTTTTAAACTCCAAGATTTGGATCTGTCTACCTGAGAATAATTAATTTGATTACAAAAAAATCCATCAAAAACAATTTTGTCGAAGATGAGACCTTGACAGATCGAATTGTCATCCCAAAAACCCCGGAAGTCGTGAATTTCTTCAAAATCGGTAGAGTCATTTTCAAAATAGAACCAAGATACAAATATATATATACAATTTTCGCTCGTTTAATAAGAGTAGATAAAAAATATCCAAAACATCTCGGATTCAGTAGAAAAGATCCTCGCACAATAAAAAAGAATACTCCACCTAATTAAATAGTGAAACTTTAAAAGTAACGAGGGGAATGACTAAGTTTTAATATCGGAAAGAAACTGGTATTATTAATGAATCAATTTAATAAAATTTTTAAAAGGATCGTAGGGAGTTGGACCAGAATTTAAATCAAACGCAAAGTTTTTTATTTAAATGGGGCAAACGTTTCGTTACTAATTAGCGACTTCCTCAGTGACTGAAATAGTGAATATAAGACAATTTTATTAATTACTAGCTGACGCCCGGGCCTTCGGGCCGGCGTCACCTAGCCCCTGGCGGGGAGCGTCTCGTTTTATGGTTAAAATTTATATAGATAATAGCTGACCCAACCACGCGTTTCTGTGACTAACTCTTATGCTTCAAGCCTAAACCACTGGACGTATCGAAACTATATTAGCAACATATGTCCGTTTGGTGCTCCGATTGGTATATCTAAATTTTTGGCCAGGTTTATAATTATTGTTACCTTAACCAAAAATAATATTTACAGTTGAAAGATTTCTAAAAAGCTATTTAAATAAAATATTTTTCATCTATATATAATCAAAAGCTTGGCTGAAATTTTTTTATTTTTTACTACCCTATTAAAGACGGTTTTCAGAATTTTTTCACGCAACCCAAAAGAAGTTAGGAATTTTTGAAAAAAATAGCTTTTTTAAATAACCATAACCTTTTCAAAAATTTAGTTATCATGACGTTTTTTTTTAAATTTTTGTTTTTAAATGTACTTTAAAAAAAATAGATAGTTTTTTTTGCTAGTTTAGTTCTTTTATTGTTTGGCAAGCTATGTTGGCTAACCTGAATTTTTTTTAGTTTTTCCTGAATTTTCCAATTTTCCGGGCAACTTTTCTAATTTTTTTTTTACGTATTAACCTGAATTGGACTATTACGAACATTATAAAAAAAAATTAGCCAAATCGGTCCAGGCATTTGAGAGATCTGCGCTTACAAAGAAACAGAAATTCATTTTTATTATATAGATTTCATGTTTTTTACAGTAGTAGCAATAGTAGAAGTTAGGTTAGTTTTTTAGTTCATTTTATAATATTATTTGTCAGGAGTTCTTACTACAAGAAAAAATAATTGATGAGTTCAATGTCAAATTATGCGTTTCTTGAAAATAAATTTAATGGTGAATGAAAGATTTTTATTCAATTTTCGATTTTTATAATATAATTATTATAACGAAGAACAATTACAATTGATTTTTTAATGTTTTATATTGTCTTGATAACAAATTGAATGATTCGGTGAAGACATACCTACTCTTTGGAATGTTTTTTCTTTTAGTAAGAACTTCTGAAAAATAAGTTTATAAAATGAGGTAAAAAACTAACCTAACCTCTATTATTGTATTACTGTAAAAAAACATGAAATAATTAAGTAATAAAATTGTCTTGTTTTCAATATATCAGCCACTGAGGAAGTCGCTAATTAGTGACGAAACGTTTGGCCTTTTAATTCAAAAACTTTGCGTTCAATTTAAATTCTTGTCCAACTCCCTACAATCCTTTTAAATATTTGATCATGGATGCGAACAACGAAATATTAAATAAAAAATTCCATTCTCATGATATTTTAATTTGAAAATAAAAATCGTGTTGAGTTGAAATGGAGACAAAATTTAAATTAAAGGAGAGAATAAAAGTGGGTCTTCTGCTGGTAAAATAAATTTTTATTTATTTATAAAGATTATAAAAATTTATTTTTTCATCAGAAGACACACTTTTATTCTCTGCTTTAATTTATAAAAATTCTGCTACTCTCGTTAAAAAGAAACTTTCAATTTAAGGCAAAATTTGAAAAATAAAGTATTTTTGTTAATTATGTGAAAAAACAGGCCAGAGTTCGAAAAAGTAGTGAAATCTAGTGTGCAGCCAAGTTAAATTCGCCAAGAATAATTAAGTTCAGAAAATAGTACTTTCTATTAAAATGCATTCTTGCCATTTTGAATGGCAATATAAATTTATGGATTTTAAATTTTTAATTTAGATCATTTTCATGAAACTTGGCTGGTCTCGAATTATACTGTAAGAGTTAATGAACTAAATTTGTGACCAGCCAAGTTTCATGAAAATAATCTAAATTAAAATTTAGAATCCATAAATTTAGATTGTCTTTCAAAATGGAAATAACGTATTTTAATTGAAAGTACCATTTTCTGAACTTAATTATTCTTGGCTCATTTAACTTGGATGCACACTAGATTTCACTACTATTTCGAACTTGGCCTGTTTTTAACCCACTTCAAAAAGGAGGAGGTTCTCTATTTGACGGATTTTTTTTGTGTGTGTCTATATTACCTCATATCTCCGCCAATTGTGAACCGATTTTGATAATTTTTTTGCATTTGGTTCAGTCTAGCTTCCGATTGGTCCCGTTTTTTTCATTGGTATTAGAAATCAGTAGAGATTGTGGTGTTGGTGCAAGGTGAAACATCTTTAATAAAGATAAGAGTAAATAGATATTTTATTTAATATGGATTAACTCATAGTAAATCCATATTAAATAAAATATCTATTTACTCTTATCTTCATTGGTATTAGACCTTTTTTTAGGTTTGTTTAGGCCTAACTTCTTTGTTTATGAACCGATTTCGATGATTCTTTTTTTATTGGGAAGGGGGTATCTTAGGGATGATGCCTTATTTATTTGGTCAAGTTCTGATGATATGATCAACAAAGAAATATCGTAAATCTCCAATTCTTATGAGCAAATAATCGAAATTATGATAAATAAAATCTTTTATAAAAAAAATCTTATAACATTCATTTAAAACCCGCAAACGTTTCGAGATAATTTCTATATTTATTAATTGAATTTTATTATCATTTTCTGATTCATTCGCCTGACGCTTTCTCTTATGAGATGCATGCAAGGTATTATATTAAGTCACTATTAATAACAACACTAAAAAGAGAAAAATAAAAATAATTTTTATAAAAAAATAAATAAAACCGAATTCAAAAAACTTAAATCCAACAAATAAAATAATAATAACTTAAAAATAAAATAAAATTCACTAAAAGGTATAAAATAATTATCTTATTTAGTTACAACTAATCGACGAAATATTGACATGAAATTACTTTTTGAAGTCGGTGCCAAACAGACTATACCTATAAGCGAGCGTACCCGCCAAACGTACTAAGTAAGATCCGTCAAATGCGATTCATAAAATGTTTGGCACCGACTTCAAAAAGTAATTTCATGTTAATATTTCGTCGTTTAGTTGTAACTAAATAAGATAATTATTTTGTACCTTTTAGTGGATTTTATTTTATTTTAAGTTATTATTATTTTATTTGTTGCATTTAAGTTTTTTGAAGTCGGTTTTATTTTTTTTATAAAAATTATTTTTCACAGAATGTTTTGGTTGAGAGTGTAATTTCCAGCCTATTTTTAGGACCACGTTTATATTTGAAAAATAAATAAGTCCAAAATATTTTTCAAATAAACAAGTTTTGTCGCATTTCAAAGCCAATTGTTATTTATTATAATGTTCGCCGTTAGTGGATGTTTTGAATTTTCTTTCGTTTTAAAGTTATGGTCTCCTTTCAGCTATTAGTTACTCATACGTAATGTTGATGTGGGTTCGTAGCAAAAAGACATTCTCTATAAATTGGAGTTAGGCTTGTGAGTGAAAAACAGTTCGAAATCAATAGTTGGGAATTCTTTCGAGCCCTAGGCCTATTACAATGTCCAGCTAACAAGGCCATCTATCTTGTTGTCGGGACACCTGAGATGTCCTCCACTCCCTCCGACTGATTACACTCGCCAAGTGCCAGGTGACCAAGGAAAATCGAAAACCTCAACCCACTGGAAATATACTGATTGCAATCGTTCAGTTCCATTTCCTCGGCCATATCAACTGTTCGGTTGCCGAGGGAAAAAGACTCGGGCAATCAAGGACTCCGATCGCTCAAGTGATTTTGCCAATACCATGCACTGCATATCAACTTTAAAATATCAAAAGTCGAATTAAGGACAATTTCTGAATTGTATTTTATATCGGGAAATAGTTCTTAAGAATACATAATGTTTCTGCTTCTATATAATTAAGGTAGTTATATCCCCAAATGCATTTTCTTATGATTTTTTTGAAATTTAGAGATTATTATTTAAATACTTCTTCATCGATTGGTGGCAAAACGAAATTTATGAACAATATAGTTCCGGAGATATTAAATTCCAAAGATAGAGTTTTTCAGACTTTATGGGATATCGGAAAGTTTACATACATATATAATTATATTTAGAAACTCTTCTTACGATTGTTATAAAAAACCAAACCAATATTAAACATAACTAATAAATTTTTTAAGAAAATTTTAATTCATAGTTACAACACAGTTTCTGAGATAATAATGAACAAATAATGAAAAATTTACACTAAAAACAAGTTGGCAACAACGCATTTATTTAACCTAAAATGTGGACTAACTTTAGTACTTTTTTGACGTTTTTCTCTTCAGGCATTGTCGCAACAGCTTTCAATCGCTTATTAAGAACTTTTTGTTTTATAAATCTCCCTTTATAATGTAGGTACTTTATCTGACATTTCTATGATAAAATATATACAAGCTCGAACAGTGTTGCCAGATTTTTCAAATGAGCAGTTAGTTGTACGGGATTGCCCAGTAGTGGTACATAAACAGCAAACAGATTTAGGCTCATGAATTATGAATCCTTATTGTATGTACTATATACTCTAGCATTAACTTTTTGCTACTATTGTCACGATAGAACTACCTTGAGGACAATTTGTGAATTGTATTTTTTGTCGGGAAATAGTTCTTAAGAATACATAATGTTTTTGCTTCTATATAATTAAGGTGACCAATTATTATTTTTGGCACAAAAGGAATACGCCGGCAGTCCGAGATTGCCTCTCAAAACTGTCCTAATATTTTTGACCCGAGAGCCGAATAACGTTTTTTTAGGTCTAGTATTTTGTGTGACACTATCATATTTATTTATTGTTTTTTTATCTTAATGTGTTCAATCGCACTGTACAGTTGTGGGGCACTGTTGGTGCACCCAACACTCTGGCTGCTGTTTTGGAGATATTGATCAACCGGCGCCCATATATGCATTAGTCTAATTATTAGCCACAAAATATGGGGCTTTGTTTGGACGGCTGATGAGGTGTTTGTTTCATGATTATTTGTAAAAAATCTGTTTTCTTCTTTGTAAAGGGCTGCCCCCTCTGCGTGGCCCATTAAATCAGAAAACCTGAAGTGGGCATTGTCATAAAAGATTTTTAGTTTTTTTTTATTTTCTCAAAAAAAACTCTAACGATTTTTTAAAATAACAATATTGTAATATTGTTGCTATCACTGAAAGGAGAGACAAATAGGAAACGAGTTATACTCACCCATCAATAATGGAATCGAACTGATGAAGCCTAGGTTGATGTTCTCCTAATCGGATTAGAAAAGTTGGTGATTTTTTTTTTTTTTTAATGCAATCGAATGCAAGAAGGGGTGCACCAGTAAAGATGCAGCCCCTATGGATCTCGAAAGACCCTTGCATTACCGAAGAGAAAGGAAAGTTGATTAAGTGAGAGGGTGTAGACGTAGGTGTCTATGCACCCCGGTTTTGAAGGTTTGAAGATCATTTAACCGATTGCGCTACCGACGACCCCCTTTTATGTATATTAGTATACAATATTCAATTTTTCTTTCAGATCGGTATCTAATAGTTGTTCTAGAACATTCAATCAGAAAGTACTTGATACCTAGTTCAAAATTCAAAATTTAAAATTAGCACTTTTATTTTTCGAAAACTTCACAGTAGATTTTTAGATTTCTTATTTTAGAGAAAAAAATTACCAGGTCAAATTGTTGTGTGTTTTCCAGTAGTTAAATATAAATCTCAATGTTTTAAGGAATTTTATAGACAGCCCTGGTTTGAATCGATTGGGATTAAAGAAGGATATGAGAAATGATAATTTATTTTTTAAAAGGGTCACGGATATAAGAATTCCTGACTATTCATTATCTATTGACATGTAAGAACGTGCAAAGATCTAAAAGACAAGTCCTGACGAAGTTTTAGTCCAGGAGAGAAAATATCAATTAATTGTGATTGTTCTAGAAAAGCCCACTTCCTTGTCTCCTTGCACTAGAATAATAACTATAGACTTGGTTAGTGTCGTAGCATATAAATTACTGAAATAATAAATATTTTAGAAAATGAAAATCTGAGAAGAAGAAGAATTTTTAAATATTCCTAACTTCATTATTTTTTCATCTTATATAGTTGAGCTTATAATTTTGAGTGGATTTTATTCTTGAGAAAAAGCTTAATGTATTATACAAATGTACATTCATATTTCGAAAAAGGGAATAAATATATCTTTAGATATTAATCTCAATGTTTTAAGGAAGTGTATGGTTTTGTGTTGGACCACACTCATTGCAGTGCTGGATAGCATGTGGCCCGTGGGCCACGGGTGGGACAGCCCTGCTCTAGTCTCATATAAAGTAATTTGAAATAGATAAGATAAATATTTATATAATAGTAAGAAAAATTACTTTAATTTATTCATTAATCCTTATTAATATAAGGTAGATTAATAATTAAATTTGCTTACTTTGACAACTTTTAAAAGGTTAAAAATCATAGAACTCAGATCCGGCTCGACGGGTAGTAAAGTGCTATAGCCTGCTTTTTTTTTTTTTTTTAAAGTAAATTAATTTAATATATTATAAATTTATGTATGTGTATATGTGTGTGTGTTTCATATTTCATTTACAGTTTCTCTTTTAGGCATTGGAATAGTTCCTTTAGTTATATTGTACGAGATAACCATAGTGCTTACTCTTAATCCATTATTTATGATTATCTATATAAAATACTATTCTTTATCGTTGACGTTTTTTTCCCTCGCATAAAATACATTCAAAATATATAAATAATTGATCAATCGACTTTGGAAAGAGGGGGCTAAATGTAATTTATTGGTCCAATAATCTCCCTCCGGGGTTCGTCTTTATCTGATTACTCCCCGTCAAGGGGGATCTGAGGTCTGCAGGCGCTTGGGATATTTTGATCAGATGTTCGCAGATAATAAATTTTATATTATCAACCTCTAATAAAAAATATTTATTAATGTTAATTAATTACAACCATACTTAATACTGTCGATAGTGTACTTTTTATATAATAATTGACTTTTTATTTAAATAATTTTTTTCTTCCCTGATGCCTGTTCTACAGTTGAAACCAGTTATATAAAAGCTTCCTATACAAAGATTTCAGGAACTCATATTTGAAATACAAAACAGAGAAAATGCTTTTTTTTGTCCAGCAGCTCACTGGATGACATGAATATTGAATTTATCCGGGTAGAAAATTCATTTTCAAATACACAGTTTTTTTCTCTGTTTGTGTGTATCGATGTGTTTGAATTTCGATACACAGAATAAAACAAATCAGGAAATTCGTAGAAAGCTTGTCCTGATACCAAAATTTTTTCTATTTACAGGGAAATGGTTGGATTTTAGGCTTAAAGTTTCAAAACTTCTATTTGAAAAATCCAAAAAAGAATTCAACAGAAAACGAATTCACCTGCGAAGCTCTTTAAAGATTATAGCTAATTATCTGGCAGCTTGTATTGATAAGATGTGAATATATGTAAAGCTTCAGCTTTCTATCTGAAAGCGTTTTCTGAAATTAAATTGCCCCCATCATCAAGCAATTAGCAGAGATCATACCGAATTAGTAGAGATCATACCGAATTAGTAGAGATCATACCGAGCCTTAAACTTAGTCTATCATTTGATTAAGTTTAATTTGTTATAATTTATAAAGAAAAGAAATTGTCTGAAAATTTTATCTCCGTTCTAAAGCCCTAGTTAAACAAATGTTCACCCACTCTCGAAAGTAACTCATACCATGATTTTCGGCAATAATAATGGTCGAGAAAAATTTGTCACCATAAATCTAACAATGGATTCCAGTAAAGTTTTATACGCTGATTATCTTGTAATTTCCCGATTTTTTATAACAGGTCAGAGTTTTGAGATATTATTGATCAAAATGACGAAAAGGCCATTTTGACCTATTTTCGAGTCCCATTAGATATTAAACAGAAATATTTGAATTCAAAATATTTTCTTGAAGTAAAACAGATTCCTCTTTGATTTTAAAATTACCATTTGTTTTTAGCTCAATTAGAACTCGAGTTATAACTAAAAACTAAAACTACGTGATTTTAAAGGATAATAAACAGTACCTGGCCACCGAGCGATGCTCGGTAACCTTTTGCTTCAGTTAAAAGCTATATATAAATCCCTGAACCCCCTCGCCCCCCACCACTTCACCCCACCTCCTGCACCCCTCCACACTACAACCACCCCACCCCATACCAATTCTGCCCCCCCAAACCACTTCCTTCGGCCCCCGGTACCCTCCATCACTGCACCCCCACATCTCCCCACCGTCACTCCGCCCTCGTCCCCTCACCCAGTTTTTGCATTTCTAGCCTTCTAGTGGTCCACAGATTATGTTATATATGTATAGGTATATAAATAAATACAGTATAATGTTTTTTTAATTAAATAACAATTTTTGAGTTTTTTTTTTATAAATTTTATTAAACCATTTATTTTACATGAATTTATGCATACATTGTTTTTGAGCTTCGACTCCGGAGATTACTTCTCCACCATCGAATGTCCTTGATCATCTTTTAGTCCTTGTTTTTAATAAGAGGAAAAACTAATTAAATAAAAAAATCTCTTTTCCGATAATTATTTCAATTTCATTATTCCTATTCCTCGTCCTGTCTCAATTTTTGAGTTCATCAATTAAATTGCCTAATTCTAATATAGAAAAAATATGTTTGTGGCATTTAAAACTCGATTTTTAATCAATTAATTTTTTTTTTTTATAAATTTTATTAAACCAATTATTTTTCATGAATTAATGTATACATTGTATTTCAGCTTCGACTCCGGAGATTACTTCTCCACCATCGACTGTCCTTGATCATCTTTTTAGTCCTTATTTTTAATAAGAGGAAAAACTAATTAAATAAAAAAACCTCTTTTCCGATAATTATTTCAATTCCAATATTCTTCCATCTCCCTTTTCAATCAATTAAATTGCCTAACTTTTAATATATATAATAATATTTGTAATGATCTATTAGTGGAATTTGAAATTAAAAAACCAATTAATAATTAAAAGGAAATTGAATAAATATGTAAATATACATTTTTATCGAGACAACCAGCTGAGAATAATTATTTCAATTAACAAAAAACCCATCAAAAACAACTTAGACGAAGATGCGACCGTGACAGATCAAATCGTCATCACCCCCCCCCCCCCCTCCCACCCATAACCCGTGAATTTCATCCTAATAATTTAGAGCCGTTTTCGAGAACCCGATTGGATATATACGAGCCCCGTCCCATCTCAATTGGCCCACCAATATCTTTTCATTTTAAATAAAATTATGCTAATTCACGGTAAATTTAATTTAAATATTTATTTTTATTATCATTTGGAACAACATTTTAAACAATTTAAAACATTTTATTGTAACATTTAACTTAAAATTATTTTTTAATTGTTAAAAACAAGGAAAACATACAAAATCCAAAACCTTTACCACTGTGTGACGTCGCCTTTATTTTTAATTACGGCTTGAATTCTTTTGGGCAACGTACTTATTAAGTTTTGACACTCATCTTGAGTGAAAGTATCCCAAATATTTTGAAGTTTGTGTTTTAATTCGACTACGTTTCTAGCTGGTTGTATTCGTAATAGCTTTTTCATTGTGTGCCAAAGAGTTTCTATTGGTGACAAGTCGGGACTGTTTGCCACCCACTCCAAAAGTGGAACATTATTATCAGAAAGCCATTTTAAAGATTTTCTTGATGTATGGCAGGCCGCCCCGTCTTGTTGGAACACAAAATTATTATTATTCTGCAATGCATCTGCAATTGTTGGAAGTAACGATTTTTTTAAAATCTCTAAATATTTATTGGTGTTTACAATTCCACCAATGAAGTGAAGTTTTCCAACACCTCTAGCAGACATTGAACCCCATACTATAACTGAAGCAGGAAATTTTACTTTCTTTTTTAAACAATCTGAATTGAAAGCTTCATTTTTCTGACGAATAACTCTGCTTCGATTGTCCCCAACACAAACTTCAAAACGAGACTCATCACTCCAATGGACACTATTCCATTCATCACTCGTCCAATTAATGTGACTTTTAGCCCATTTAAGCCGGTTTTTCTTTTGTTTTAATGTCAAGAGTGGCTTTTCTTTCGCCTAAAAAAAATTAGCAAAATTACAAAAAAAAATTTGGAATAAGTTGCAATAAAATTACCTTGTAAGTTTTTTTGCAACGAAATTTTCTCTGGAGAGAGACGGACTGGTAGAAATTTTAATTGAATGTAATGGAAGGCAGCCCAGAGGTAGTGAGGAAAGGCCAACCCCATTTTTATAATTTTGTCATATTGGTTTATAGACCCTGAAGAAGGAGGAAAAAATCCTCCGAAACGTCGGTTTGAAAGGAAAGGAGGAAGGATTCAATAAATTACACCTTATTTTATATGTGTTATTTTTTTCTTTCCTCACTACCTCTGGGCTGCCTTCCATTACATTCAATTACCTTGTAAGTTTTAAAACCTAACTTAAGGGCTTCTCTATGGCACGTGGATCTTGAAACACTTCGTCCCACAGCATCGCTCCAAAGAACAGATAATTCACCATAGTTCGAAAGCCTGTTTTTTCTAATAATCTTCTTCAATGCCCGTCTATCAGCATCTGATATTTTGGATTTCGACGCATACCGAGGTTTTGTAGCTATTGTACCCGTTGTTTTATAAACTCGAATAATATTTCTGACAGTAAACTTTGATAAATTAACTAGATCGCCAATTTCCGCGTTTGATTTTCCTTTTTAAATAAATTGATAATAATTGAGCGAATTTTTTCATCAACAACCTTTCCACGAGTCATTTTTACTAATAATAAACAAAACAAACTTTCTTTTGTTGGAAAAAGGCAAAGCCTACTTGATTATTTCACATATTCAAAGATTCTTAAAAAAAAATAATAAATTCGTGAAAAGCAAAGAACTATTTTTTATATAAAAATATGTTTTTAACAATTAAAAAATAATTTTAAGTTAAATGTTACAATAAAATGTTTTAAATTGTTTAAAATGTTGTTCCAAATGATAATAAAAATAAATATTTAAATTAAATTTACCGTGAATTAGCATAATTTTATTTAAAAAGAAAAAATATTGGTTGGGCCAATTGAGATGGGTCGGGGTTTGTATATATATATACAAGAATTGATCGTTTAATATAATAAGATAGATAAAAATATATGGTCTTAGTTTTTTTTAGTTATAACTCGAGTTCTAATTGAGCTAAATTTAAGTGTTAATTTGAAAATCAAAGAGAAGCTATTTTCTATTACGTCAACAAAATATTTTGATTTCAAATATTGCTGTTTTATATCTAATGGGACTCGAAACAAGGTCAAAATGGCCTTTTTCGTCGTTTTGATCAATAATATTTCAAAACTCTGAACTGTTGCTAAGATTCACGAGCCCGACACAGTCGTTAATGACTTATTATTTAGCTTTTCTCGTAAAGAATTGTTCTGCCCAGTTTCTTAAAACCACTCTGCATTCTTTTTAATCATTCTCTGAGAGATGGCGTTTTACCTGAAATATGGAAGACAACGTTTATAACTCCCATATTCAAGAGTGGTGCTCGTAACAACGTAAGCAACTACATGGCCTGTGGCAATAATAAGTGCGATACCCAAATCTATTGGATAAACTTATATATAACAGAATGTTGAGATTTTGCACTAGATGCAATATACTTAGATTTCAAGAAGGCTTTCGATTTAATTAATCACAAAATTCTACTATTAAAACTTAAACATTATAAATTTTCATCCAATATAATTAAATGGCTTGAAAACTATTTATCTAATAGAAATTCTTATGTACAAATAAAAGGAACCAAATCCCGTAATTTTATAGCTCCATCAGGAGTCCCACAAGGAAGTCACCTTGGTCCTTTACTATTTTTATTGTTTATTAACGACTTACCACATATAATTGAATTTTGTGACATTCTATTATTTGCAGATGACATTAAACTGTTTTTGGAAATTTCAAAGAAAGAAGATTGCCTAAAAATGCAATCCGATTTGAATAAAATTATGAATTGGTGTAACATGAACCTGCTGTTCCTCAACTTCGATAAATGTCTCACTATTACCTTTTCAAGAGGTATTAATCAAATTACTTTTGATTATTTACTCTCGACTAACATAAACTGCGGTAGAGTCGACACTATTAAAGACTTGGGAGTCATTTTTGACTCGAAACTCACATTCAGCGATCACCTGGCCTACATTGTAGGTAAAGCTAATCGGAGCTGGGGATTTGTATTTCGAAACACGAAATCATTTAAAAATCCTAATACAATTAAATATTTATATTTGACTCTAATCAAATCTTTGCTAATGTATGCATCAACAGTCTGGAGGCCAATCGGAAAGAATAACATGGACAGACTGGAGAGAATTCAGCACAAAGTGTTAAGACATCTAGCATACCTTTCGGGCAATCCTTTGTCGAGATATGACCATGATTACACTTCAACTGCTGAAACTTTCTGTCTTGCTTCAGTTACATCTTCCATGATTGCCTCCGATGTTATATTTGTGTACAAGATTAAGTCCAACAAGGTGAATTGTTTTAATATGAAAGATATTAATTTGCCGATGGTAATAGATTCAAATTTACTAGAAAATCATAAGATGGTGTCATCTATTAGATAGAGAATATTTTTAATTATATGTCAGAGGGTTGTTTTCACCCCCTCGGGAATCGAACCCAAGTGCCAGTAACAGCAATCCGAGGGGGTGAAAAACAACCCCTCTGACTATATAATTAAAAATATTCTCTATCTAATAGATGACACCATCTTATGATTTTCAAGGTGAATTGTCACTGATCTTCAAAGCCTGTTTCCAATTCATAACTCAAATTATGTACTTAGAAATAGACTACCTTTTTATCCAGAAGTACCATCCAGCCGGCACTCTGAGGCTAATCCAATATTCAGATTAAGTAGATGTTATAACAATTTATTTAAACAACTAGAAAACCCTTGGATTTCTCATTGAACATTAATAGAGTCGAAGTCTTGTTCAAAATGTTGACCCTAGTCTACAAGTAACTATTCTATTATTATATTTCATCACATTACTATTATCTTATATTATTTTTATTTCTTTATTGTTATTTAACATATACTCTATCATTATTATATTAATTTAATAATATTACTTTGTCTATTATTGTTAATTTTGTTATATTCAATAATTATTGTATTATATTAATGTATAAGGCATTTAGCCGTTGAAAATAATAAATATATAAATAAATAAATAAAATATCACTCAGCTATTTCTTAAAATTGCATAATTTTAAAATTTACACTCGATTTACATTAAAAAAATGTCATTAAATAGAAAAGATTCTTATCATTCATATGTCTCATGTTTTTATTATGTTAACTTAAATTAAATATTTATAAGTGAGAAAAAAATAATTTAATTAAGACTTGAGTCTATCTTTTTAATAAAATCTAACATATGCAATGATTTAGATGCATGTATATTAATATAAAAGCCTTGAGGTTAAAAATATGCACATAAATAGTATTTATTGTTGCAAAAAATATATTATTTGTATAAATGTATTTAAATATCAATATCCTTAATTTGCATATAGGTACTTTCTATTTGCAATATAGAATATTGAGTATCTATTATATATTCACAATTAAATGGCGCCGGAAGATCAATAACAAATTTAGATTGTTGCCAAGTGCGACTTATTAAAGAAATATATACACGAATGCAGTCTATATATAGATCAGTTCCCTATTTCATTCTTATCTTTTAAGGATTTCGTTTAAAAAGAAAAATGGGGGCTCTATTAGTTTGGCTTCAATGTCAGTATTTTAACTTATTTATTTATTTATTTATTTATTTATTTCAACGGCTAAAAAGCCTCAATTTACAAAATTATAAGAAATAACAATACTCATTACATACATCAATAATATTAATTACATACATCAATACATTACATAATTATATATTAACATTTCATTCATTATTCACAAACAAGCGTGAGCTTCTTGAACAAAGCCGCTACCTTATTGATTTCCAAGGAAAATTCCTGAGGGTTAACCAATTTTGGTGCCAGCTCATTGTAACAATGACAGAGTCTGAAGACTGGATTTCTTTCAGGATGTCTACCAGTAGGCATCTCTGGATAGAATGGCATTGTTCTTCTTAATGCATAATTGGGGCTATGTAGGGGAAATAGAGCAGAGAGCTCTGTACATTTTACCTGACCTGACATAATTTTATATATAAATATGCAATCAGAGGCTATCATACAGGAATTTACAGAAGCTGAGGCAGAAGGACTCAGCAGCAAGAGTGTAGTTATGATTAAATCTTGACATTGGATTATCAGTAAGTGATGCTAATTTTCTTAGAACTTTGTGCTGAACTCTCTCAATCCTATCAATGTCACCCCTCAAATTCGGTCTCCAAATAGCAGATGCATACATAAGTATGGATTTAGTTAGAGTTGAATATAAATATTTAATCACATCAGGACTTTTGAATGATTTAGTGCTACGAGAAATAAAACCCCAACTCTGATTAGCTCTACCCACCACATACGTGATGTGTTCTTTAAAGGTGAGTTTGGAGTCGAAAATAACTCCAAGATCTTTAATAGAGTTAACTCTAGTACAGGTAGTGCCATTTTCGAGTATATAATTGAATGTAAAGTGGTTTGGTTCTTTAGAAAAACTAATAGTAAAACATTTATCAAAGTTTAGGAAAAGCAGGTTCACATCACACCAATTTATTATTTTATTCAAAGTCAGATTGCATTCTTAGGCAATCTTGTTCAGTAGAAATCGCCAAAAATAGCTTTATATCATCCGCGAATAATAATACATTACAAAATTCCGATATGTTTGCTAAATCGTTAATAAATAATAAAAATAGTAACGGACCAAGATGACTGCCTTGGGGGACACCAGATGGAGCAATAAAGTTGTGTGATTTTGTACCTTTAATTTGTACATAAGAGTTTCTCTCGAATAGATAATCGCCAAGCCATCTAATTATAGAAGAAGATAAATTATATTTCCTTAGCTTTAATAATAGTATTTTGTGGTTTATCAGATCGAAAGCTTTCTTAAAATCTAAGTAGATTGTATCAAGCTGTTTGTTTCTGTTTAAGCTGGAAAATATTGAATTTGTATACAATGTCAGGTTCGTAACTGTGGAACGACCAGGTACAAAACCGTGTTGCTTCATTGAAATAGCTTCCAGTACGGCCTTTAACATTTTGTTATACATGATTTTATCTAGCAATTTAGGGATAGCACTTATTATGGCTATAGGTCTGTAATTGCTTATATTATTACGAGCACCACTTTTTAATATGGGAGTTATGAAGGTTGTTTTCCATATTTCAGGTAAAATACCCTCCCTAAGGGAGTGGTTAAATAGAATGAAAAGAGATTTGAGGAGCTGGGTAGAACAACCTTTAACAAGAAACGCTGGGATACCATCAGCACCCAAAGATAGAGTTGGTTTGAGTTCTTTTAAGACAGAACTTATTTCATCCACCGATATAGCTTCAGATATCCCCTCAGCTTCCCCATGGGAGACATTGTTACAGAAACCCAAGACAACATCAGAATCAAATTGCAAATTATTCGCATTTCCTCCGTAAATACTTTCAAAAAAGTCCGCGAATAGATTGGCAATCTGTTCATTATTTCCACCCGTTCTGTCATTTAAGTATATATTAGATGGATAACCTTTGTTACTTCTCCTGTCGTCAATAAAGTCCCAAAAGACGTTAATATTAGAGAATACACTAGTCTCAATAAATTCGATATACTGAGAATAACATAGAGAAGCTTCAGCCTTACAGGATATTCTCAAATTTTTGAAGATAATATAATCACTATCATTACTACTGAGTTTATAATTTTTATGGGCAATTTTTTTCTTAATTAAAAGTGAAATAAGTTTACCAGAAAACCAATTAGGATAGGTCGAGTTGGCGTAATGCTTTACAGGAACAGAAACAGAGATGATCTCATTAATAGTTTTATAAAAACTGTCGACTGCCGCAAAAACATTCACCTGATTAAGCTGCATGTCCCAATCTATCTCCCCCAACCTCCTATTAAAGGTTTCAAAATCACATCTTATACTATATATGTTTGTCTAGATTAATTTGTAACAACGCTTAGAGAAATTTCTCTAAAAAAATTACCCTCTTGCCTAGAATAGAACCGACGAACTCTTGAACTATGGTCATCAGCTCTAACCACTAGACCAATGTCCCATTAATATTTATACCTTGATTTCTTTTACTAAAACTATATATTTTTGATTTAGACTTTGTGTCTAGATAATATTGTATTCATTTGAACTCGAATGAAAATGAAAAAACACCAATAGATTTTAAATTAAGAAACATTAAATATATATTAATTAACCAGGCAAATTTGAATTATAATTCTCAGCTCGGATTTTAAACTGATGGCTCCGCTCCAATCGATTTTCATCAACCAGGCAAATTTGAAATATATATATTCGAATTTTGAAATGAAAGACTCCAATTCATTTTAAATTAAGAAACATTAAATATATTGATAATTGTTCCTCCCCCCCCCCCCTCGCCACTCAAAAATTAAAGAGGCGAAACTTTTAAGAGACGATGTATTTTCGGTAGTTTACGGGTATACATTTGTAGTGTGGTTTTTTAAGAGGAATAAAATTTTTGGACCGAGACGCTGCCCGCCAGAGCACCAGCCCGGAGGGCCGAGCTTCGAGGGCGTGCCGAAGGCACGCACGAAAAGCTCGTAAAGTAAATAAGACACTTTGTATTGTAAACCAAAATAAAAATACCTCTTATAATAAATAACAATTTATTTATTCATATACTCACTGTCCATCTTAAGAGAATTTAAAAGACCGAGTAAAAGAGCATCGAAAATTGTTTAAAATATAGTAAAGCCGGTCTAGCATCATTATATTAATAATTTCTTATGTTAATTCTACATTTAGAAAATTATTTTATTTTATTTTGAAAAGAAAAAAATGAATTGCTCACCCGACAGGATTCAAACCTGTGTCTCTCTCCTATAGCCGAAGAGCGCCTTTTACCAACTAGGCCACAGGTGATCCTGCGGCCAGTTAAGCTCTTTAGATCGAATGTCAGAGACACAGGTTCGAGTACTGTCGGGTGCTCAATTCATTTTTTCCTTTTCAAAAAATAATAAAATAATTTTCTAAATGTAGAATTAACATAAGAAATCATTTATTACATTATTTAACTTTCCCAGTTTTGGCTTAAGAAAAAATTAAAACTAACGTTTAAAAATTTTATATGTTTAAAACTAAATGCTCATTAATTAAAAACTTTGTTCAATATGTTTAATTGATTGAAAAATTTCGAAATCATCATAATATTTGATGTTTTTCTAAACCATCTAATTATAAATTTAATTGTTAAATAAATTATTTCAAAATGAAATAAGATGGGAATCTACATAGTAGAGAATAAATATTAGCATCAAATAAGCTCCTCTTTCTTGATATTCACCTAAAATAAAACTTCCTTCTGATTTTATCTCTAGCATTGAGATTGTACGACTAATATTTGTAACCTCTAAGGTAAATATATAACACTCTAATGCAGCGCAGACTAATGAGGCTTCTATACGATACTCAGAAATGCAAAGTATATTTGCGAGAGATATACCTAGGAGATAACAATACATGTATAACAAGCAGGGATAGTTCAAACAAAATCATCAGCAAATAGATTTAATGGAAGTCCTGGATTGAAGTTCGCTCTGTTTATTCGTAGTTTTAATAAATTTTGTTTATGCATAATAAATTCAAAGTTAAAAAACTAATGTCATGTGTATTTAAAAATACTTATAAATTATTATTTATTTATTAAAAATATTATTCAAATTAAATTGGTTAAAATTTCATTAGAATATACTAGCTTGATCAAAAAGTTTCAGGAATTTATTCAGAAAATCAAAAATACAAATTTATTCATCAAAATCGATACTGTCCCATTCAAAGTACTCCCCATCGACTGCAGCGCACTTATGCCAGCGCTTGATCCAATCTTCGAAATATTTTTATACTCTGTTTTCGGTATGGACTATCAGAACTCTTTTCGATTTTTACGATTTTAAAAATGAAATAGTCTTTGCATCAACGAGTTTGTATTCAATTTTGAGTTAAAAACGGTGCGAACATGTTAAAGAAGTGTTAGTCTATTGAAAACAAACTTTTATGTGTGGCCCAAATTTTCGTGAGAATGACGAACCAAATCGACATCGAAAACCGACGAAAACGTCGATAAAATCAAAGAAATGATAGCCGAAAACAGTAAATTGACCATTGGAGAGATGGCAGCGAACTGGAACATCGCTTATGAATCCGTTCAAGACATTTTGTTTAATGAGCTTTTTATTTGTTTAATGGCTTTGTGACGCCAAAAAGACCGGATTTGTGGGAATCACGTAACGCGCGGTAGAACAATGCCATCGTTATCCCCAACTTTTTGACCAAGAACGGAACGAATACCATCCAACAACCACCGAATTCGACTGATTTGGCTCCCTGCGACTTCTTCCTGTTCAGTCGACTCAAAAAATCGCTCCGGAGAACGCGTTTTAGCAGCCAAGTGGAGATAATGAAAAAATCGAAGATGGGTCTCATGACCAAACCGAAAGCCGAATATAAAAAATGTTTTGAGGATTGGATTAAGCGCTGCAGTCGGTGGAGTGTAGGTACTTTGAATGGGACAATATCGAATTTGATGAATAAGTTTGTATTTTTAATTTTATGAATAAATTCCTGAAACTTTTTGATCAAGGGATTATAATAAATATATTATTAAAAATTGTAAGTATAGAATAAATAATTAAATTAGTATTATCTAGAAATATTAGTTGGACTATAGAAATGTATATGTTAGGCTATTGAAAAATAGTGGGATGATGTGCTATAATAGTGTTCGAAAATGCTTGAATTAAATTGTTTTTACTGATATAATTTAATACTTGTTTGGAGATGACGTGTTCGTTGGGTCAAAATTTTTCAAAAACTCTAATTCATTCAATAATTCAAGATAATTTATATCGCCTTATGGGCTTATGGCCCTGATAGCATGGTTAAATTATGGTTAAATTATCCAGAAAGAAATATCTTCCAAAACGAAGGTAAAACGTTGTAAATCATATAATATTATATATAATCTTATTTATGGCTGCGTTCAAACATTCGCCACTCAGCTACGTTCAAAGTGAGTATAATGTACTTTTCAATAATTTCAAAAGTCAAATGTATATTCAATGTATGAATGGGTGGTAACAGTAGCTATATACATATTTGCAGAAAAATATATACTTTAAAGCAAAGTTCCTGGGTTGAAAGATTAGATTACAAATTCACGTCAAATTTTTTTAAGTAAAAATAATAATTATTTATTGAAAATGAATATTGATTTTTATTATTTTAGTAAAATGAAAAAAAAATGTGTGAGCCTCATCCACATCAAGGAGGAAGGGAAATTTATTTACCCGTTATATAAAAATAACATCAATGGCTAAATAATTTATATTTCCTAATTTTAATCAATTTTATTTAACATGAACTATATTTCAGTTTTAAAATAATAATTTAAATTTCTTAATTTTAATAAATTTGATTTGTCATTAGTGAGTTTTTAAAAAAATTATTTCTCCTCTATTGAGTAATTTCTCCTTTACTGTAAGAAATAAATTCATCAGATACGTCGCTAAAGAAGTTTCACTTCAAAAAAAAGAACAGAATTTGTCAGCTTAATTCATGAAAAGTATTGACGAGTAATGTTTAAATAAAATTTATCGTTAAATTCAAAATGGGTTATTTTCATGTAAAGGGGAAAAAAATTAATTTTAAGCAGTTGTTTGGAAAAAAAATAATTATTGCATTTTCTTAAATTATAATTTGTCTCGGTGGGTTTGTACGAAAATAAAGAGTTTATGAGGGGGATGTTTTTTTAGGAGAGAGGGGCATATAATTTTGATATTTTTGTAAAAAAAATTAGAATTTTATTCAAATTATTTTTTAAAGTAACGATTTGTAATGTATTATTATAGAGTATACCCATTGACCTGAACTCACATTGAAGTATATTTGTATATTAAATACATTTAGGGGGGATATGAATCCCTTAATGTCAGAGAATGCATATTAGAGTATACCTATAACGTTTATATAATATCATGAATCTATTTCGGTCACGGGTTTTAAGTGATATAGAATCAACCCTTTTCATTGACTGTGCTGTCCGATTAAATACGCTTAATTAATTTGAATAATAAAAAAAAGACTATTGATTGTCTAAAACAGTTTTTGGGCCAGTTCAAAATTGGTTAATAGCTATTTCATGTTTCTAATTTTAATTTTATTAATATAATTTAATCTATCTAATTTAGCTCAGAACAGGTTAGTTGAGGCCTTGCGGTGGTAAAAAATATCAGCTTAATTCAAAATATTTAATGATAAATTCGAATCAAATACGGTATTTGATTTGATATGAAGCGAAAATGTTTAATTTTGACACCCTCGAAAAACTCTGCAATATATACAAAGCCCCCCCCCCCCCCCTGTGGTATGAATTTTTTATTTTCCTGGAAAAATAAATTATTAATTACCAAGATATTATTATCGATTCTAATACAAGAGTATTTAGACTTAACAATGATTACCCGTATGGAAATAAATAGATTTTCGAAATATGTTTTTTTATATATTTTTTGAAAATATATTAAAAATATAAAATTTTTGTATTAAATTCATATTAAATTTATACTAGAGTGACATAAAAATAGTTTATATTTTAAGAATATATAGAAAACATAAACTTAAAATACCTTTCAATAATAACTCTTTTTGTTAGAAATTATCTTTTCATTAATTCCTGGGCTTTTTAATTTATTTCTATTGAATCCCTCAGCTATTGTAGCCCAGTAAATACGGGGGTTTCAGCTTACATTAATTGCGGCAAAAGATTTTTTTTAGGATCGTTTGGTATGGTGTGGGTATGCCAAATCTAAGTTTGCGACCTCAAACGTGTGAGGGACAGCTTTTGGTGGCCACAAAACCTCGAAATTTTCGGACTTTTTCCAGTTTTTCGCTTGTAACTCGAAAACAGCTCATATTTTCTAAATAGCTGTTCTATAAGAAATTAAAGATTGCTAATTAAAATGTAATGAATTTTGACCACAGGTGCTGATGAAGGATTCATGTAATCCGAAACTTTTGCAAGCAAATGTACACCACAACAACATAAAAACACACAAAAAACCACATTAAAAGTTTTTTACTATATACCTACCATCCGTATTGTACTTTTTTCCAAAATACCTCAACATTCTACAACAACAATAATATACATAAACGGAAACTTTGGCTGATCACTGTGGGTCCTTCCACGAGTCTCCATTAACTTATTAAATTAAAGAGGACAAAATTTCGCGTCGATTAAAAAAAATGCAAAATTGTTCCAGTAGTTCGATTTTTAATGGGGATCCAAAAAACATCCCCTGGGATCACTTTTGAATATCCCAAATTTTTTCCATTTCGACTATGAAGGAGCACGTTTTTGACAAAGACCAATCTATACATTTTTAAACCAGATTAAATATACTACAATTAAAATTAAGTTTTATCTTAATTGGATAATGGTAACCCGTGACGCACTGAGGTTGAAGTTTTGAAAAACTGCAATTTTTTGCAAAAAATCGCTGTTTTTCCTTCATAAAATGAAAACCACTCATACTAGAAACTTGATTTGTATCTCTTTATGTAGGAAATTTTGTTGACTTGAACGTTTACTTGGAGAACTTTTTTGTTAAAACTCTTAGATTTATAGATATCCAGCATTTTCCATGACAGGAAATGATCCACTGTATCAAAAAATCGCAGTTTTTTTCCTTCATAAAATGAAAACCACTCATTCTAGAAACTCGATTTTTATCTCATTCCCTCGGAAATTATGTTGACTTGAATGTTTACTTGAACCACTTTTTTGATAAAACTCTTTGTTTTATATATATCTTACATTTTCCTGACAGGATATGATCCGAATTTTCAAAAGCGTCATGGAAAATGCTGGATATCTATAAATCCTTGAATCCTCTAATTACTGGGCTATTAGGTATTTATTTTATTTATCATTATCAGGTGATTTACAGTCCAGGTTTCTTTAAATTTTGATGAGATACATTTTATGAATGAATGACAACAATTTGATTGGAGTTTATTTTTGAATGAAATAAATCCGATATAGTCAATATTTACAATTCTTTTATTTAATGAATGTTTTCTTATAATTATTGTTGTTATTCTTAATGGATGTTCCATCAAGATGGTTCGCATATAAATTTCACTCGCCGCCATAACTTGCAAGTATGAATCCCTTTGAAGTGCCGTCTGTTTATTTAATATGGGCAGAGCCTCTCGAAATGGCAGGTTGAGTGGCCCTGATGCTGATGGCGGCAGGTACGCGTTGGACACCATCTGGCATCTGCTAAGCTGTTTGTGGGAAGCTCAAGCTCAAGAGATGGATCGACACGGTCCATTGCTCATCCGCACCTGAATCTTCTTCACTAAACACTAAACAGCCCAGCCAGCCACTCAACTGACATTGACGTCGCCTTAACGAACAGCCATCAAGTTCCGATCGCTCTGCCGATTCATCCAGCAAAAACGCCATTCTCTTGACAGAATATTCGGCCCTAGTTAACGAGCAAATTCTTCTTTCTTTCTCCAGGGAAAGAATTGACTTTTTGCATGCATTTATTTAATTTGGTTTCTCTGAAAGTTTGTTTATCCTTTTGACTAGGATCTTGTAATCAAAGTTGACCGATTGGGATGGGAATAGAGGTGAATGGGAAATAAAAATTATCGGAAAAGAGGTTTTTTTTTATTTAATTATTTTTTTCCTCATATTAAAAACAAGGACTAAAAAGATGATCAAGGACAGTCGATGGTGGAGAAGTAATCTCCGGAGTCGAAGCTCAAATACAATGTATACATTAATTCATGTAAAATAATTGGCTTAATAAAAATATTTTATATTAATAAAAATTTATTCTCAAAATTAAAAACAATATAATATGAATAATCAAACTTGACCTAGTTATCGAGTCCTTTAACTTGAAATTTATATAATTACGTAGGTATTTCTGATGACTAGGGTTCGGATCAATATGCACTAAAAAAAAGCAAAATATGCATTTTACAAGGAAATATGCATTATAAACCCATATTATCTAGTGATTGATAGCTTTAAAACGACTCAAGGAATGGGTAAAAGAAGAAATAGTCAAAAAATGCATTAAAAATTTATTGCTCTGTATAATCACATTTCTAAGTTGCTTACATTAAATCTACATCTATTGTCTATTAAAGTTAATTTTAACTTGGAAATTGATCTTTCCACATCACAAGGTACCGTAGGAAGGTATTTAAGAGCAGCAATTTCAGAAGGGGTATAAGTCACGGTGCCGGCATCCTCAAGAAAAACAGTTTAATGAAAATAAATTTAAAGAAATTCCGGTTTTTTATATTTTTTTAGCATAATAGAACAACTGTGTGATTTATTTTTCTTTAAAAATTTAAGAAACTTTTAAGAAACAACTGGAAATTATTTAATATAAAATTAATGTTTTCAAAGTTTATTTTTAAAAGAAATTTAATATATATATTTTTTTTAGAATGATTTTCATAAAAAATATTATCTTAATTTAAATATATTTTAATTATTTCCTTAAATTTTCTCGATTTTCTTGACAGTGAGAGGAGGTGGGGGGTCAAAAAAAGGTTTGAAACCTGTGGCCTACTCTCTCCGTCTAAAATTTTCTTCAATTATTTTTCTGATTTACCAACAAACGAGGGACAGAAATCACACAAATATGCAAAATATAGCTTAAATCGCTAAATATGCAAAATATGCATTTATATGCAAAATAAGATTTCTCTAGGTGGGTCCTGATACCCTAAAACATCCAGATACAAAAGATTAGAAGGATAGCAATCAAGGAAAAAACATGTATTATATGCAAAATCCGAACCCTAGTGATGAGAGTATAATATGTTATCAATTTCGGAAATTAATAATGTTACTTTATATTTACTAATGGGGAGAGTCGAGTTTTTTATGGGGTCGAAAATAAAAAAACATTTTTTCATCATAAGGTGTGAAGCATTTCTGTAAATATCTTTTTAAATAAAATTAAGATTAATTAGTTTCAAAATGACGGTCTGGGAAAGATACAAATGTGGTCAATTTAGCCTGATTTTTGTATCTGTAGCCGTTCAGAAATACTTCAACTTGTACCTAATTATGAAAAAAATGCAGAAATTCCCTCATTCTCTCGTTAGCGACGACAATTAAAAACAAATTTTATCTCTCAAGTATTTTGGAACTTCTTAAGTACGAAACTCTCGATATACGGCCCGAATCCGAATTGAAAGACTTCTTAATATTTCAAGTATTAAAAAAAATTTCTAATTACTTTTTCGTGCATTTTTAACAAAAAATGTTTTTCCTAAAAAGTTTTTTATTATTTTTTTTTCTATCAAGCCATTATTTCCTTCAAAAGTTCGTTTCGTTTGCTTTTACTCTTGCTATTTGTCACACGATAAGTTTTTCGGAAATCTTCTCAAGAGAAAATATAATCTTTCTCAATCGAAAAAAACTTCATAAAATATATATTTGAAAAATAAATAATCGAGATAGGTATTTTATTCTAAAGTAAATAATCTGGCTGTTTTTATTTGTAAAATAATCCTTTGTTTTGGAGATTAAATAGATTTTGTTTTATTTCCCTCTTTGTAGGTAATTTAATGGATTTGTCATCATGAAGGAGAGAGTCAGCATTTTTTCAAAGGACGTGAGCTGAAAGCAAAAAGCCAGCCATCTCAGATAATCATCTCTCACGGACGATGAACGACTCTGAACGGATTATTATATTTATTTATTATTACAGAATCTAGGCATTTTTTTAATGAAAAAAAAAATTAAATCATTCACTATTTTATTTTTTTAATAATGTGATTGCAATAAGGTGAAATACCTATAATAAGGATTGACGTCTGCATTCTATAAAAAAAAAAATATTGAAAGAACAATAGGAATATTTATAGGGTCGTTTGTTCCTAACCGAGGGTGCCAGTGGCAAGAAGTCAGACCGTCGACGGTCTAAGGAAGCCGAATTAAATTTAATTAAACAGAGAGTACGCGGAATTTGATCCTCCTTTTTGGTATTTCCTGGTGATTTAGTTCAAGTACTAATTATATTCAAACAAATTATAACATACTGCTTACTAGATTTTTGTTAGATGAATTACCTCGTAAATATTTTTCTTTTCACTTAATTGGGGCAGAAAATGTCATCTTGTACCAGCTTGCCTATGAATGACCATAAAATCAGAAATTACATTATTCTCTCCGTACGCAACAGAGGCAGCGCCATGTGTGACACTTTTAAGAACTTCGGGTACAATCTACCTCCTTATTTAGCATTCATCTGTGTATATTAACGTGTATTTTACTGGTTCAAAAAGTGCTTAATTATTTTACTTTAACTTATAAAGTGAATCAATTGATGATGAATTCAAATAAAAAAAGAAGTTTTCAAGTGCTCTGTGTCAAACTGTAAAAACACTTCACTAAATTTCAACTATGGATTTTATTGTTTTCCTTCAGCTAACCCTAACTATCCACACAAAGATACTTAGACGTGTGTATTGGTTGAAAGCTTTAAAAATGTCGGAGTCAAAAGTCTAGCTGGTGTTAGTTTTGAGACCTTTCAACTGCTGTTAGAAATATTTTCATATTATTTTATTTAGGCAAAAATTCGATAATAGAATGAAAGTATATATGGAACATCGACTTTTAATTTTTTTTAATGAAAATGAGAACCGGTTTAACATTTACAGCGTTAGGTGCCTTATTTAAACTACATCGAACTACTATATCAAGAATTTGTTTATTAAAATTGATTGAATGGGTAATTTTTTCAAAGCCAATTTTAATAATTTTATCCATTATGACATTTCATGAAGGTTAAACTCAATAAGGATATTTAAAGATCATTTTTTTATTGAAAAATTATATTTTTCAAGCTATTATTTTAATTGTTTATTAACAAATTTATTTATTACGGAAATCTATAATTATTTTATCTTTCAAATATTGTATTTTTTATGAAATTAATTATTTTTCGTAAATGCCTATTGGTTTTATACACTATTATTGTACCTGAAGATGTTTTTTTGGCCATGATGGATGGCGCTAAGCGCAGTTGAGCACGGAGCGAATGGGCTACGTTGTTAAAAAAAGTAAATTTACTATGTTTACAAAAAAATATAGTTAGGAAATTTACAAGATGTCGTATGGTAAAAAAAATTCTATATTTGGTATAGTTAAAATCACAATAACTCATTACAAAAATACAAAAATAAATTGTAACTTTACTTGTATTAATTAGATACGTATTACTAAAAAATATGTTGTAAGATTATAATACTGGTATGTATCTAATATTTCTAAAAAGTTTTTATAGTAAAATTAGATAAGAAATAATGTTTAACAGAGTGTTAGTATTTGAAGACTTGTTCTTTGCAAGAGTGAAATTTGCAGAATTTGGTTAAGATATTTAATTCAAGAACAAATATCAGTCTCTAGAAATCTTAAAGTTAAGCGAATATACAAATTAGTTAGAGTTGTGCCTAATTTAACGAATATTTTCAAATCATGTATTAGGTAGAAAAAAATATCATCAGAGGGAAATTTTTTACAAAAGTAACATAAAAAGAAATAAATTATTACAAAAGTTGAAGGAAGGAGGGGGGGGGGGGGGGGGAATGAAAATTATCACCTTCAAACTACGACATCTCCCAGTTTGAAGGTAGGTATGATTCAGGTGTCCCGTTTTTTTCGAAAAAATTATTAAGTGGTCCCTCGGGAAAGTTAATTGTAAACAAAATTTTGGTGAATTTCTCGATTCGATTAAGAATACAAAGAAATAGAGGAAAAAGTAAAAACTTTTTCAAGACTAGCTACGCTTGCTTGTTAGATCCGTAACAAGTAATTTCTTTTGTACATTTTTGTCTGAATTTTAATCAAGCCAATTGAATATTCTCTCTCTCTCTCTCTCTCTCTCTTTCTCTATAACGAGTATCGTTTTGGTTCAAGTGCAAAAGGGCATTCCTAGAAAAATAGAAATTAAAAAATTAATCTCTAATAGTCTGAAACAGGCTTGAACTTGTATTTGGCATCCTTGCAATACATCTAAGCTCTAAAGAAAAACATATGATTATATCCGCGCTCTTTTTAGGTAATTTCATCAATCATATTCTAGTTAAAGAATCACTCATACCCGTACATTAAATAATAAAAAAGTGAAAACTTTTTCAAGACTCGGTACACTAGATTTGCCATAGTAATTAGGCATTATAAAACTTATACTTATATAAATTGTTCATTTATGGCTATAATATAACATTCTCTTAAAATCTCAATAGAATAATTCAAAAAATAATATTTTCTGCCTTTTGAACGAGACATTTCAAAATCTAATCAGTACTATGTATTTTGATACAAACGAACTGTTTGACTTTCCGTTCTTGGGCTATATTGAGTATCGAAATTCAGACACACAATGAGAAAAAATCATAGTTTAAAAATATTTTTCTCCTCGTTTTAGACATTTTAAAGCACAATGAGCAAATATTAATTTTTATGCAGGATTTATTTATTACTAGGACCACCTGGGAGGACATAGCTATTTTTTTTATTCTGATTTGCACCTTCAAGTACTTATTTTACTCCCATGTGGGTAAATACCCCTAGGTTAGGAACCACTGATTTAAGAGTTTTAGAAAATGGCGAAAATTTAAATAACTTTATTTAAGGGTTTAAAATAAAAAAATCTTTCTCTGACACCTTTAATCGATGACCTAGATAGTACAAGTACCAAATTTCATTGCTCTAGGTCTCTGTAATTTATCAATTTAAT
The DNA here is from genome assembly GCA_024734495.1 of Forficula auricularia. Classification (NCBI taxonomy): domain Eukaryota; kingdom Metazoa; phylum Arthropoda; class Insecta; order Dermaptera; family Forficulidae; genus Forficula; species Forficula auricularia. The sequence continues at coordinate 1,455,427 of JALMQS010000353.1, forward strand.
TTTAGCCATAGCATATAGAGTTACATAGCTCTATGGAATAAAGTACTTTTAAATATCAATTCCACACAGTACATAAATATTCTTTATTCTGTCCAATATTTATATAGAAAATGTAATTTAAATTACAAATACATAAAGGCAAAATAAATATAAAAACAACATTATATTTTCATGGATTTCATCAAATATTCAATTATAAAATTATTAAAATCATATTTTTATATGTTAGGGTTATTAATCATTTCGCCTTCAGCATTATTAATTAATTTTAAATCTGTATATAATTATGTAAATAAATGTGCAAATTTCCCAGCAGAGATATATCGTGGGCCTCTTACGAAAAGTCACTAAGTATACTTTTGGTGGATTTTTATCTAATAGTATGTAGATTCGATAATATTTATCGATATAAAAATATTTTAACTAATATTATTAATATTATTAATTAAAATAACACAAACCCTATTAAACGTAAAAAACAATTTCATTAAGTGCACAATGTTCTGATTTTACAGAGCGAAAAGTCATTAAGTTACTTAGTGATTAGACAAATTAACTTTTTAAACGTTAGTTTTAATTTTTTCTTAAACCAATTTGAACCACGAAAGTTAAATAATGTAATCAATAATTTATTATGTTAATTCTACTTTTAAAAATCGTTGGAGCCGGTTTTGAGGAAATAAAAAAAGAAAAAAGAAAATCTTTCATGTAAATTTCCACTTCTGGCCTTTCGATTTCAACCAAAAGCTTGATGTACTCTTTCTAGCCTATATCAAGCTTAAGGTTCGAATTTCGTATCTCTGAGACTTATGGTTGCGAAACGCAGGGGGGGGGAATTCTTACGTACGTAAACATCAACTTCCGGTTTTTATATTTTAACCAAAACCTTGTTATACTTCTTGTAGCCCCTAGATAGCTTAAGTTTCAAATTTCAAGGCTCTGAGACTTTCCGAAGACGAGATATGAACGATTACAATATTTATTTTACGACACACCTAATTTACAACCCCATCCTTTTTTACAATCGGATTAAAATTTTTACACAACTATTAGCTAATGACACTTGATAAATACACTAATTTTTAAAAAAATCGTTAGAGCCGTTTTTGAGAAAATAACGAAATAAAGGAAGGGGGTGTAAATTAGTATTGTCGCGATGACTTCAAATAAATGAAAATGTGAAAGTCGTGTGGTGAACACACCAGTTGATTTTTTCACTTATTAAATATATGTAATTTACTTAATTGTGAGGTATAAAACATATTTATAATTACAAAAAACAAAAGCTTGCTACTTAAGTATTTTTAAAACTAATCGTAAGTTTGAAATTGGGTTATCTCAAATTGAAGAAAATGTTACTTATGACTTTTCGCAAGAAGCCATATATATATATTATTATTATTATTATTATTAATTTATTTAATAACTACCCTAAAAATCTAGAGAATCTTGGAATTTTATTACTAATAGACCATCTGAGATGAGAAGGCAGGATATTGATTTTAGAAATAGTAGCAATTTCCATGGACAGTCAATTCACACTTGACTAGTCAGAGTGGATTGAATTAACTCATAAACCGGCAACTTGCTACTAAACATATATATATATAGTTCAATTCTCATTTCTCATTTCCCAGCTGGTGCCTGACTGTCAGTTTGTAATCTTTCTAAAGCAGCCTCTTATACAATATAATACAAAGCCCGAATAGAATGGCCGTCTAGGCTATGCCAAGTGCTATCTCCATTTGCCTAGGGCTCTTTCATACAAGTATTATCACGAAGAGAAGAATACCGTCTGGCGCTGTCCCCTCTTAATAAAATGTAAATAACACGACAACCGGCGGGGTCATAAAATAAGAAAAAGAAGGCACACATTGCAAGAATAATTGGATAGGACCAGGGGCGTATCCATGGGGGGCTGAGGGGCTGTGTGCTACCCCATCCGAAGTATACGACCATACCTACACCGTATATATTCTATTAGATAATAAAATTGAAAATAAATCTAAAAAAGTTACATTTTTACATATATTCTAAAAATGAAAATTTTCCTACTTTTCTATAAATAGTAAGAAAAAGTAAAACTATTATCATTAAATGGTACGCTCTCTATAACCGTTTCCAGACAAATCTTGTTTTGTTGATTTTTTGATTGGGAACAAATGAGTTAGAAAACTGAATATTGGCACAGAGATAGAGCTACAGTCAAGCTATAAGTAAAATTTAAGCTGATTAGCTAAAATCTAGAAGTAGTTAAGGAATTCCGCTATTCAGGAAGTAAAATCACTTGGAATGGGAGGAGCCAAAACGAAATTAAATCAGCAATTGCCCAAGCTAAAATGGGATTTAATTCGAAACAAAAACTGATATGCTCCTCCTCAATCAGCTTAAAAAACAGGAAGATGCTATTGAAGACATATCTATGGAGCATAGACATGTATGGATGTGAAACCTAGACGATTGGGAAAGCGGAGAGAAAAAGATCGGAAGCTTTCGAAATGTGTTGCTACAGAAGAATGATGAATATCAAATGGATGGATAGAATTACAAATGAAGTTCTTGAAAGAATCGGTGAAGAGTCTGAGGGAGAGAAAAGGCTAAATGATGGAGCACACACTGAGACACGAGGGATTGCTTAGGGATATCTTGGAGGGGGAGGTGGGAAAGAAAAGGGGAAGGAATAGATTATAATATTTCGAACAAATAATTAGGGATATGGGATGCAAGACATTTAGATAGGTCAAAGAGCTAGCATGGAACAGAGCAGATAGGAGACGGGTGGTTGTGTCAAACCAGTCTTAGGTCTGTGTACTCAATGATAATGATGATGATAGCTAAAATGCATCAAAAGATCCTCGAATAACGATTCGATATTTTCTGTTTTTCTGGATTATTTACCAGGACGCTATGAAGCGAGATCTTATTATTTTGGATCCACAAACGTTTTAAGACTAGAACAAACTTTCCACACTTTTCAATCTTTGATTTATTGTGAGTTTTGTATCCAAGCAAAAAGTGGGGAAAAAAGCATGCTTAAGATGAAATTTTTCCAATTTATAGACATTTATAAAAAATAAAATAAATTGAATGTTTGACTAAATTGATTATTTCAATCGCTCAATATACAGGGTGGGCCATAAAGATCTACCACACTTTGAAGAGTGTATAAAAAAATGAAAAAATTTAACTTGAAAAAACTGAATTTATTTTTTGAAAAGAACATAAAAATAATTTTTTAAATGTGTTTTAAACATTATATCAGAAGAAAAAAAGTGGGGGGTCAAAAATGTATACGTACAAGCCATTAATATTATTAATTAAAATAACACAAACCCTATTAAAACGTAAAACAATTTCACTAAGTGCACAATGCTCTGATTTCCAGAGCGAAAAGTCATTAAGTTACTTAGTGATTGTATCAAAATTAACTTTTTTTAAACGTTAGTTTTAATTTCTTAAACCAATTTGAACCACTAAAGTTAAATAAATGTAATCAATAATTTATTATGCTAATTCTACTTTTAAAACGTTGGAGCCGGTTTTGAGGAAATAAAAACGAAAAATCTTTCATGTAAATTTCAATTTTGGCCTGATTTTCGAACTAAAGCTTGATGTACTCTTTTCTAGCCTATATCAAGCTTAAGGTTCGAATTTCTGTATTATTATGAACGTAGGGAGGGTAAAGATACGTACGTAAACATCAACTTCCGTGTTTTTATTTTATCCAAAATCTTGTTATTCTTGTATTCCTAGATAGCTTAAGTTTCAAATTTCAAGGCTCTATGGACTTGAAGACGAGATATGAACGATTACAATATTTATTTTACGACACACCTAATTTACAACCCCATCCTTTACAATCGGATTAAAATTTTTACACAACTATTAGCTAATGACACTTGATAAATACACTAATTTTTAAAAAATCGTTAGAGCCGTTTGAAAAAAAACGAAATAAAGGAAGTGGGTGTAAATTAGTATTGTCATGATGGTTCCCCAAATAAATGAAAATGTGAAAGTCGTGTGGTGAACGGTTCAGTTGATTTTTCAATTTATTAAATATAATAATATCACTAATTGTGAGGTATAAAACATATTTATAATTACAAAAAACAAAAGCTTCGCTGCTCTTTAAGTATTTTTAAAACTAATCGTAAGTTTGAAATTATTATCTCAAACTGAAGAAAATGTTACTTTCATGACTTTTCGCAAGAAGCCATATATATTATTATTAGTATTATATATTGTTATTATTATTAATTTATTTAATAACTACCCTAAAAATCTAGAGAACGGAATTTTATTACTAGACCATCTGAGATGAGAAGGCAGGATATTGATTTTAGAAATAGTAGCAATTTCCATGGACAGTCAATCTCACACTTGACTAGTCAGAGGGATTTGAAATTTAATCATAAACCTGGCAACTTATTACCAAACATATATATATATATATATATATATATATATATATATAGTTCAATTTCATTTCTCATTTCCCAGTTGGTGCCTGACTGTCAGTTTGCAAATCTTTCTAAAGCAGCTTCTGCTGGGCCACAGGAATACAAAGTCTGAATAGGATTGGCCGTCTGTGTGTTTATGCCAAGTGCTAATTCAGATTTGCCTAGGGCTCTTTCATACAAGTACATCATTAGAAAGAAAGGGAAGAATACCGTCTATGCTGTCCCCTCTTAATAAAATGTAAATAACACGAAAATCATGGGTCAAATAAGAAAGAAGTAAAATAATAAAGAATACTGGATAGGACCAGGGGCGTATCCAGGAAGGAGGGGCCAAAAAGCTACTCCCATCCGAAGTATACGACCATACCTACACCGTATATATTCTATTAGATAATAAAATTGAAAATGTGTAATTCAAAAGTAAGCCGACATTTTTAGATATTCTAGTAACAGTGTCGGCCACTTTTCTATAAATAGTAAGAAAAAGTAAAACTATTATCATTAAATGGTACGCTCTCTATAAATCATCATATCAAACTTGTTTTGTTGATTTTTTGATTGGAACAAAATGAGTTAGAAAACTTAATGATACAGAGATATGCAAACAATATACAGCAAAAATGGGATGACAGTGCCAAAACTAAAAGGTTAAAGTAAATTCAAAGAAGTCAAAAAGTGCAAAACCACTTTGAACAAGAGTGCCAAAAACAAGTTCAAAACCAAAATCTTCTTCTTAAATGCCAGATTAACTAGAAACAAAAACTGATATGCTCCTCCCAATCAGCTTAAAAAAACAGGAAGATTATTGAAGACATATGGTGGAGAGAGACATGGATGTGAACTGCTGGGACTGATTTAAAAGTGGAGAGAAAAAGATCGGAAGCTTTCTGAAATGTGGTGCTACAGAAGAATGATACACAATGATGGATAGAATTACAAATGAAGTTCTTGAAAGAATCGGTGAAGAGTCTGAGGGAGAGAAAATAAATGAAAGGAGTACACACTGAGACACGAGGGATTGTTTAGGGATATCTTGAGGGGGAGGTGGGAAAGAAAAGGGGATGGCCTAGATTATAATATTTCAATCAAATAATTAGAGTGTGTATTATGACATGATAAAATTAAAGAGCTAGCATGGAACAGGAGCAGATTGGAGACGGGGTGGTCAAACCAGTTCCAGTCTGTGTACTCAATGATAATGATGATGAGGCCAAAATGCACTAAAAGATCCTCGAATAACGATTCGATATTTTCTGCTTTTCTGATTATTTACCATATCTGGCAGCTGAGATCTTATTATTTTGGATCCACAAACGCCTTAAGACTAGGAACAAACTTTCCACACTTTTCAATCTTGATTTATTGTGAGTTTTGTATCCAAGCAAAAGTGGGAAAAAAAAAAGCATGCTTAAGATGAAATTCTTCCAATTTATAGACATTTATGTACAAAAGAAAATAAATTGAATGTTTGACTAAATTGATTATTTCAATCGCTCAATATACAGGGTGGGCCATAAAGATCTACCACACTTTGAAGAGGTATAAAAATGAAAATTTTAACTTGAAAAAAGAATTTATTTTTGAAAAGAACATAAAATAATTTTTTTAAATGTGTTTTAAACATTATATCAGAAGGAAAAAAAGTGGGGGGGGGTCAAAATGAAATTTCTGACCAAACTTGTCCAAATTGTGTATACTTAAGGTCAGACCCCTGATTGTGAAATGCAAAAACTAACCACCAAAAATATGATGGGGGGTAAAAATGAAAATTTGGCCCATTCAATCAAACGATGTATACAAAATTTGATTAGTTTTTGCATTTTTAGCTTTCTGTATTCACAGAATATGTATTAACAAAATTTAGTTGAGCTTTGGTCGGAATTAGAATTTTCATTTTTGACCCCCCATCCCTTTTTTATAGTGTTTAACATATTTAAAAAAAATATTTTATGTTCTTTCAAAAATATATTTATTTTTTTCTAGTTTAATTTTTTTATTTTTTATACCTCTCAAAAATGTGGTACAACTGACTGGATGATTAGTTAAGAGCATTACTACTCCTACAAAAATAAGGCGCAAGCCGACCTTGCACATACGGACGGTCATAAAATGTCCCTAAGCTATAAATTATTTATCCGAAGAAAAAAAGGGGGGGGAATGTACTTGCTCGTGGACCAAACTCAACCAGAGAGATGATATTTTAAAATATAGCTAGAATGCAAAAACTAACCAAATTTTGTAGGTACAGGTACATAGTTTACGAAAAATAAAATTTTCATTTTTGACCCCTCCCCCATTTTGGGTTTTTGAATTTCTAACTTTCTGGGGATACACAGAATATGTAGGTATGTGTTTGGTCCAAAAGCAAATTTCACTTTGGACCCTCCTCCTTTTTCAAGTCTGATATAATGTTTAAAATGTTGACAAAAAAATAAAAATTATTTTATGTTCTTTTCAAATATATATTCAGTTTTTTTCTAGTTAAATTTTTTTCATTTTTTATGCCTCTGCAAAATGTCGGAGACTTTTATGCCCCACCCTATATTATTAGATTATAAGTTTTCGTATTAAGCAGAAAAATGTCAGTACTTCTGGCTGTTAGGAGAAAAACATCTAAAAAGTAGGAAATTGCTAAAAATTTATTGAAATAAAAATTTTCTTGCAAAGAAAATACCTAATGTAAAGTTCTCTCTCATCATAAATGCACTTATCTGAAACAAAACCATAAAGATGAATTCTATTCTAGATAGACAAGAAGGAAAATATACTTGGGAAATTTTTTTTACAGTAATTAAACGTAAAAAGTGTCGGGGACTCTCGTCAGAACGAAAGTTCCTTACGTTATTTTAAAATATTAGAGTTATTAAAAGACGGCTGCACGATCTCCCTTTAAAAATCACACTTCATAAATACTGGCTATTATTATCAATTGCAAATTCATTATTTTCTGAATACATACATTGAAATCAAAATGTGTATAAAATTACTATCTTTTAGTTTTTATGAATTATTTAAATAACGCTATATGAAATTAATATTATTTAAAATTTTACATTATCTAATTAAAATAAATCAATAACTAGGTAATTTTTTATGATTAAAAAGCAATTTTTTTTTTAGTTTTTTTTTGTTCAGGATTTTTAAGATTTTAAATATTTTTTTATTTTCTTCATATTGATGGTACGGGCCCAGGGTACTTTTTGTGAAGATTTTCACTTACCCTCGAGGAAAAAATCTCTCTTATCCTCTCCATTGAGTCAATGCCTGGAGTGGCCATTTCCGTTACGTGACGATTTCTGCCAGTTAGCTCCCATCAAGCTCTCAAACGAACTTCGTTCCAAAATTATAATCTAATATTCAGCTTAATGTGACTTTATTTGGATATTGGTGATAATCAAGAACAGCAGCCAGTTGTTTAACCATTATCAGCCGGCTTGGCTTAGTCAGGGCAACATGCTAAGAGCCGGTTGTATGTCGCAAAGTAAATGCTTTTTACCACCAAAATCAGTGTAGTGGTAAATGGAGGGATTGGGATGGCCAATCAGATGACAGGCACTGAAAGTTAAAGCATTTACTTTGCGACATGCAAACGGCCCTAACATCCCATTTAATAAGCTCAAATTAAACTTTGAAATACATGCCTACTACTACTAAACTTAATTTTAACGGTAATGCTCAGAGAGGGGGTAAATGCCCAGTGTCTAGATGACTTTTATTTAACATAGACGAAATTAAAATATTTTTATCTAATATGAATTCAAGTATTCTAGTAAACTTAAAATTATCACACGACCGATTTTTAATCATAACGAATACATAATCCCATAACATTTAAAATAAATGTACCTACTTAACCTCAAAAAATGTTAAATCAAATCACAAAAGGTTATCAAATAGATCAATAAGCAATATCAATTATAAATTTAAATACGTATTATAATTTAAAATTTAAATAATGAATATACAATAGAATACTTTAAAAGGGAAACTTGTAATCAAAGCAAAAACATGCTTCATTTAGGTCGAGGCCCAATGACCGGAATCCACATTTTTCGAATGTTATCGATCATTTACAATTATAATCAAATCGTTTCAGTAATTTATGATTTATTATTCAAATTCACGAAAAATAATCTTTAATAAAGGATAGTTAAATAATAAAAAACGCAGATTAATACGAGACTAGCTCGCGCACTAAGAGACATCTTTCTATAATAGGTTCATGGGATATAAAAATAAAAATTTCAGAATTGCTGGAAAAGTGAAACATTTTTAAGACTTAGTACCCTGTTTGAAGTTTCGGTGAATTAGGAATTTTAAATAATTAATTTCTAAATCTGAAGCTATAAAGCTCGAAATCTAATCAATTCTCTGTTGGAAATACCTACAAATATTTTAGCTCAAGAATGAACTTACTATCATTTTTCATTCTTAAGTCATCGTGGGTATCTGAATCCAGACAAACAGACAAAAAAAATCATGGTTGAAAATTATATTTTTCCACTTTTCAGAGATTTGAAAACACAATGAGCAAAGTAAAAAATGGAAAAGTTTTGTTTTGAAAGTACCTATAATCCTAAATCCTAAATCCTACATCCTACATATATTATAAATCCGAATGTTCACATATTTGTGTGTCCATTTTAAAAGTTCAAGAGATAGCGTTAGGAGAGCTTTTTTTTAATTTGCCATTTATTTTTAATATTGTAAATTAATAAAGTAAAATAAGAAAGGACTAAATTATTTTTATTTATTAATTATTAAATTGTTAAATTTGGACTGACATTATTTCTTTAAATAAATAGCATTTGTTTATTAAACGGAGCTTTTGACATCTCTCTTAGAGGAAAAAATTCAAGTGTTGGTAACACTGGAAACACCCCCAGAGTTGGCTATCCTAGGTTTGATCTAATTTTTAAGAGAAATTTTTAGGGTGAAAATTAATCATTCATATGTGGTATATTAAAAGAAAATTATATTCCAAACAAACTTTTGGCCGGCTCGAGACGCTGCCCGCCAGGGCAACCCGCCCGGAGAGCCTAGGTGCAGAGGTCGTGCCGAAGGCCCGTAGCAGCTAGTAATAATTTTATGTTTAATAGGATTTTAAATAATTTGCAACAAAAGTGCCAAGTTTCTTTCATGAATTTTTATAAATTTTTAAATTAAAAGATACTCCGAGGCGATTTTGTAGGCTCATAAGGTGGTGATATAATAAAAATTAAATATACAGTCGACCCCGATTATAACGAGCCCGGATTTAACGAGAAAATCGGAAATACTTGGTTGGTACCAATGTTAAGTTAAAAACGTCAAAAACGAACCCGTTTTTTACGAGCACTCGGTTATAACGGGCAAACATCACGGTCCCTTTGGGCTGGTTATAAGCGGGTTCAACTATAAAATACAGGGTGGGGCATAAAGATTTACCACATTTTGAAGAGGAATAAAAAAATGAAAAAATTTAACTAGAAAAAACTTAATATCTATATTTTTGAAAAGAACATAAAATATATTTTTTTTTAAATGTGTTTTGAACATTATCAGACGAAAAAAAGGGGTGGGGGGTCAAAATTGAAAATTCTAGCCCTTTTGACCAAACTCAACCAAATTTTGTATACATATTCTGTGGACCCCCAGAAGGCTAGAAATGCAAAAACTAACCAATTTTTGTATACATAGTTTGGTCGAAAGTGTTAGAATTTTCATTTTTGACCCTCCTCCCACTTTGGGTGGTTAGTTTTTGCATCTCTAGCCTTCTGGGGGTCCACAGAATATGAATTCAAAATTTGGTTGAGTTTGGTCGAAAGGGGTAGAATTTTCATTTTTGACCCCCCCCCCCAACCTTTTTTTCGTCTGATATAATGTTTAAAACGCATTAAAAAAAATATTTTAAATTCTTTTCAAAAATATAGCTATTAAGTTTTTTCTAGTTAAATTTTTTCATTTTTTATACTTCTTCAAAATGTGGTTGATCTTTATGCCCCACCCTGTATTTAATACTAGTAGAAGAGGATTGCGAAAAAATTTCTAAAGCAATTTAAATTTTCAGTGGTGTCTTATTTTTTTTCATCTTTTATAATCATTAATCTGATCTGCGAAAAACTTAACAACATGCCAGGTTTTTATCTTATTGCTTGGATAGAGTTACAGACGGACAGACAGACATGCAGCTTAAATTCATCATTACAGAACCTTAATAAAATAAAGAAAAGTTTTTTAAATAATAATAATAATAATATCCAATCTATCGGTTGAAGGTTATTGATTTTCAAGAACGTTTGATAAATTGTTTCGGACAGCTTGTATTAAAAAAAATAATATCAATATAGTGAGGGAAGAAAGAAAAAACGGCAGCCAAGACGAGAGTGCCTCTTGTTTTATTCAAGGGTTCCTCTTTTTTGAAGCCTATTCAAACGAGGAGGATCCGAGCGCAATGCTTCGCCCCGGGGGGCGTTTAAAAATCAAAGTCACGACTCTTGACTTTAATGATTAAAATAGCGGGCGGGTGGCCATGCCATTTCCACCCAGGAGATGAGATAGCACCAGCTGATGTCTTCTTCGGGAAAGACCACCAATCTTTTCTATAGAATGGTGCGAAGCCTGATGGTGCAATCGAAGTATTCAATTAACTCAAAAATGTTCTCTTTACTTTCATATTTATATTTAAATATATAATGTACAAGTATTGTATTCGTCTCTCGGTTTTTAATCAAATTTAATTTAATTTTCTTTTATGTATCTTGAGAACACCAAAAAAGGTCATATAAAGTTTTTAATAAAATTAAATTTTAAAGTACTTTACTCTAGACCAGTGTTTCCCAACGTGGGGCCCACTCCCCACAGGGGGGCAATTTGATTGTTAAGGGGGGGGGGAGGCAATTCAACAATGGGCTCGTTCAGATAAATATAAACATTTACAAAATTCGTTACCTACTTACCCATATTTGAAATAAACTTCAATTTGCAGTTCATGTTGACTTTAATTCAAAAATAATGATCGATTCTCATTTAACAGTCGAGGAATAACCATTTTACATTGGATTTTTGACGTTCGGTTATTATTGGTAACCATTGGTGAAGACATGGAGGATTCGACTTAAAATCAAAAATAGCGATTGATTCTCATCTATTACTTGAGGAATAATAATTCTACATTAGATTTTTGACGCTTCGATTATTATTGGTAACCATTGCTGAAGACATGGAGGAATCGACTTAAAATAAAAAATAACGATCGATTCTTATCTAATACTAGAGGAATAACCTTATTGCATTCCATTTTTGGTGTTTTGACTATTAATGGCAACTGAAAACGTGGAAGAATCGACTTAAAATCACTTTTCATTTCAATCGGTGGAACGGTGTGGAAAAAATCGTGGGCCAAAAAAACGATAACATAGATATACATCCATCCATCCATCCATCCATACATCCGCACGCACTAAATGAAAAAATTGAACTTTTTGGCCTCTCAGCGAGACCCCATGTAATTTTTGGCAAAACCGTCACGTGCTAAAATTCAACCTAATTGAATACTACAATTTGTGACTTTAATTGAGTCAATGGGTTCCGTAGTCTTTACCTGATGACCCTTTGAAGTCGCGCTTGCCCCAAGACCGATTACAATACTTTCCCCATGCTTCGCATTGAATAAAGTAAAAATAAATGTGAACAAAATTGTATAGTAATATATAAAATACACTTAGGGAGAGTATCCTCTCCATTGTAATTTTACTGGGTAAATTTTTCACAGGAATGGTTTTCCATTCCCTTCCCCTGAAGGAATCAGATTATAGCCGGCCAAATATTTGTAGAGAGTCGGGCTTAAAACCCACGCTAGCTTGATTAGATTTAACCACTCTGCCAACCTGACTCCTTATGTATGTTTCATAGGGAAAATAAGAATTTTAGTAAGGCTTGAAATATTATAATGGAAATTTTTAATCGCACTCATCTGCCAAACAATGGGATGGTCAACTGAAGACCCTTTCAGACAACACACGAACCTTTACATAGGTATTTCATTCTTTTCATTCTTTTCAGTACACAAAGATCAATGTTTGAATCTTGAGTAAGTGAGGCGTGAATGAGATGGAATTCCACAATCCCCTAGGTGCCTGTTTGAATTCCATCCGTATTGATAATATTTGTCACATAATGTATTCTCCCACTACCCTTATGAAATGATGTCTACGGGAGCCATAGCTGCACTCCCTAGCAAACGGACTGGCATTCAGTCAATGACGACACTTGCAATCTGACGATCATACGGACAACTGTCAGTCACACGAACACGCATTACGATCTCTCTAACAACGAATCTTAATTCTTATTTAACCTGTACGTTATACTTTCTATCTTATTAAATATATTGTTTAAACCAAGTTGAAGTACCTTTTATTACGAATACACCCTAGACAACCAGTTCCATTAAATAAAGAAGAACACGCCTGGGATTAGAGTAATCCGGTCCCACATTTATTTATTTACTTGGTTTAAAATAGCTCATTTAATCTTGCTTTTTAAGAATGGATAAGCTTCTCTCAGTAAAATAATAAATTTGAGAGGAACTTGTATAAGTAACCATAGCAACTGCGTTGTCATCGCATCCGTTACCTTTGCGGAAGATCTGGGAGAATACACAATGGCTATCGATTCTCAACTAATTCTTAAGAAATAACCATTCTAGATTGTATTTATGACGTTAAGACCATTAGTGTTAACCGAGGGGTGAACCGCGATTGGAATTAGGTGTACACGTCTTTGGAATTATGTGGGATTATTTTGGAATTCATTAGATAATATCCATTCATCTATTGTCATCTATTTGGAAATGAAAGTGGAAGTGAAAGTAGGTGTACACGATATTAGGTCGCGGTTCACTCCTCGGTGTTAACCATTGTTGCAGACATGGAGGAATTGACTTAAAATCAAAAATAGCCACTATGAGGTCGGCTCAGATGTCGGGACTTGAGGGATTTTCCCGAGACCCCGAACCTTCATAGCTCTAACAATTATTCACGCATACAAGTACGAGATGAGACCTATATTCGAGACAGGGAAGAATTTGATCATTAGGTATATAAGGTAAGAAGATCATTATAGGAAAAATATCGCTTGGATCTGAATAGAAATACAAGCTTGCACACATTAGCTTTAACAAAAGATGTGTTCCAAGAGTGACGTCCAACATTGATATCTTATCGCTGAAATTCAGTAAGAAGAAGAATATGTCAGGAAGGTTCCTAACAACACGCCAAGAGATTAGGCAACACTGCGTTTTGACTACATTAAAATTAAACAAGTTTCGAGATACCCAATGTTTAAGTCTGCATAAATCTAATTTAATTGAGGAAGAAATGTCTGCGCCGTTTCTTGTAATGTAGGGGTGTTATGGAGGGTGCGGTGTAGTCCATGCAATAAAAAGAATAGGATCGGAGAGCAAATTTAGAAGATTGTTGATGTAGATAAGGGACCGTCCATAAATTACGCAACACAGTAAGGTGAGAGGGAGCATCTCAGATTTGTGTCAGGGGGGGGGGGGGGG